>LR538955.1:1534852-1561961 GCA_900536315.3 Caenorhabditis becei | reverse complement strand
AAATCCCTAAAAATTCCTTAAATCCCTAAAAATTTCCTAAATCCCTTTTATTTTCCCAAATCCCTCTTTTGACGAGAAGAGCCAGAAGGGTTATGTCAATGGCATAGACAAATAGAAGAGGGTGACCTAGAACTGATTCAGGGACACATGGAAGACGCTCCCTCACAAAGCTTTTCCAAAGTTCTGATCTGGAGGTGTGAGGGTGATTGGTAAGATAAAGGTGAAGGCGTAGAGGTAGTGTCCTCCGATGTACAGTAATCGCTTCCAGTTTTTCAGAACACTATCTTTGTTTCCCTTCACTACAGAGTTAAACCGGCATTCAAAGAAGGCCAAAATGGAGACTCCAGCTAGGCAGATTGCAGAGATGAACATGTAAGCCTGCCATTTCACAGGCACTCCAAGGTAGGTATATAGTCCTTGGGAATAGCCGGCAGCTGCTGGGAGTAGGAAGAATTGGGTTGATAAGGCGCTGAGAAACAGGTCAAGGTAGGCACCGCTGGAAGTTTGGGATGTTTGGGATGTTTGGGAATCCTTGGGATCTTCTCACCACAGGTGCATAGCCAGCATTGTCCTTTTAACAGATGCCATTCTAGAGGGTGTCTTGAGAACTATGACATAAGCTGCCAAGGAATGAATAGGAAGTTCCATTACAGCGAGAGGATGAAGGATTGAAGGGGCGAAGGTGTCAAGTTCAAGAGAGGAATTCCTCCAGGTACACATTGTGCAATGAAACATGTTTTCTAGTAGTCACTTGACACCGCAAACCTTGTTATTACCTCATGGTGGTTGATCAACTTTGCTTTACATTCTAGGAAATATGTTTATGGGCTCCAAGTGTTACTGGAGGAGTTTACAGTCAGAAAAAGTTTATTGAAAGCCAGAACGTGATCATAATGCCGACAAAAACCGAGTAGGAGTTCAAAGTTCATTTCCCGAGTTGAAGAGCTTCGAGTCGGTCATTTATCACTTTTTCAGGATCTTCTTCAGACTTTTCCCGAACAACTTTTTCGAGCTCATCACGTCCCATTTTCAACGTGTCACGGATCAAAACGGGAGTTCCATTAAGCTTCTCCCCAATAAGTCCATCTCTGATCCCAAAGACCGGGAAGCGAATCGTAGACCCTGGAAACTTGGCAAATATGCCATGAATCCCTTGGACAATGTCATCCATCGTGCATTTTCCATTGATGATTGGGTAGACCACCTCGGAATACCGTAGTTTTCCAGAGAGCTTGATGGGGATCTGAAAGAATCGGTTTTCAATGGAATCTCATGGATTTTACCGATTCGGGCATCACAAAAATCACAGTTTCATGGAGATTCGTGTAGTACCAGTGCTCAAAGGGATCCGCGTGTTTGGCACAAGCCCAACGCATTCCGCAGCTCGTGGGGTTCTGGAATGATAGCTTGATAACTTGATAAGGAGTGTAGATAGCAAAAAATGATCAAGTGGAAAGTTGTAGAGCTTGAAATTTCCTATCTTTTGCACATCTTCTCAGCTCTTTTTTCACCTGTCTCTCCATTTTCTCCTGCATAAACTCCATGGCGACTCCGCAAGAAGTCATTACAGTTTTCATGCAACCATTGGGAAAATGGGTGTAGTACTTGTAGTAGTTGGGGGCTCTGAAAGGTTATCAGTAATACCTTATCAGTTTATCAAGTCACTTACACTTTCTCAACATGCAAATCTTTCAAGAACTTCTGAAACTCCTTCTTCGACTTGGCAAGCTTCTCGACGTTCTCCTCCCCAGTGATGAGATAGTCGCGTTGATAGATTCCAGTTCCAGTTTCCGCGTACTTCTTGATCTTCTTATCACTAACACCAACCATACGATACTCATCGCGTCTAGTCTGACAAGCCAGTTGAAGCCAAGAATCACCTTTTTCAGAAGTTCCCATGACTTGAAGCTCAAGCAAGTCGGGGATGGAGCAGTAGGTGAGGATGAATGCCCAGCAGCCGTTTTCAATGGTTAGGATCTTGGTGCGGATGAGGGGACGGTTTTGGAAGATACTCATGATGTAGCAAGAGTGATCGAATGTCAGGACATCGGGGAGGAACTCGAATCCGCCGAGGATTGTGTTGGGGTTCATGACGATATCGGCGAAGAGTTGGAACGGGATGGAGAAGATGTTTCTGAAGGCGTAGCTCCCAAGGATGGTCTTGTACTGAAGATTGGTCAATCTCTGGAGCTTCACTCTGTCTCCCGATTTCTCGAAAATCACATCGATCCGCTTCTCGATTCCCAAATAAAAAGTCAGAACCGAACTCTCATCCTTTACAGACTTGAAGCAAACTCTTGGGATGTAGAGAGGGGTCGAGTCGACGAGTTTTTTGTCGGTTTTCGAGACGGCACGGAAGCGGAATCTGAAGGAATTGGGGGTTGCGTTGCGGTTGCGTCGCGGTTACCTTTGGATGAAGTCCATCCGTTTGATGACTTCTTGACGCAACTCATCGGAAAGTTGGTTCCAGGAGGCCATTTTCGATGGGGTTTGAAAAAGAAGAACTGATTGTGAGGAGCTTGAAGCCGCCCGAGGCTACATGGAAGTTTTGCCAAAGTTCACGTGAAGCCGCAACATCAGGAACAACTTTTTGAGAAGATTTAGAAAGCTACACATGTCTAACTGATAAGCTGAATGCTGTGTCATGATAAGGCGCGAATCAAATTAGGCTCTACTCCGTCAGGACTTCCTATTGACATCAAAAAGAGCAAAGACTGGCTCGAAACACGTGTTTCTAGGTAATTGGTCTGTTTTTCATGAAGCTTTGGAAACGGAATTTGTGTTTTTCTAGGAAATTTGCAGCAAAAGCGTATGATTATCAGTTGAGATCTTGAGATTTTGAACTTGGTGCCAAATCAGCGCGTCTAGACGAAAAGTTCAATTTCAGGCCAGAACTTTATTCAATTGTTATATTCACTGACAATAACAAATGTAGCATCTACAGGTCCCACAACTGAATGATTATTAGATTTGAGAACTTTGACTCTGGAGCACGGCCCGCAGAACATGTCAATTACAGCTTGACGGTATGGCTTATGAGCTATCATCATGACGATACTGGTAAAGAGGCCGTGGAGGGAGATGATGTTGATGGTGATGTTGTTCATGGCTGAAGTTCACTAGGAGTTCTAGAATCTACTTTGAGGATGCCTACCTTGATTGAAATAGCCATTTGACAATGCATAGACATTATATACCACTGGAACTGTTAGAAAAGTCATTGGAATAGAGACCTGGATGCATAGGGCGATGAAGAATTGCTTTTGTAACTTGTGAGTTCTTTTAGATTTTGCTTTAGTGCCATACAGGAACTTGGCAATTCGGACCGCAAAAAAGACGCATTGAGATGGGAAGGCAGTGATAGGGATTGCTATCAGTACAGCTAGCAAGGTGACGTCGATTGCGAAGACGTAGAAGTCAGGATGGTCTAGAATGGTGACAGGGACACATGGAAGGGTTTGTTTGAAGTATTCCTTTCCGAAATCCTGATCTGGCGGTGTGAAGATCACTGGGAGGATGAAGGTGACAGCGAAGAGGCAGTGACATGCCATGTACAGTAACCGCTTCTTGTCTGCAAAGAAGCTAGCGCCATTTCCATTGACAATAGCGGTGAATCTGTTCTCGAAAAAGCCAAGAAGAGCACATCCGGTGAGGCAGATAGTGGTGAAGAAAATGTATTCCTGGCCTCTTCCGGAGATGCCAATGTAGGAGAAGAAGCCGGTACAGTAGCCAGCAGCGACTGGGACGAAAAGGTATTGGGTAGAGAGGGCGCTGAGGAATAGGTCCAGGAAGGCGCCGCTGAAAGAAGGGATTCAGATTCTAGCTTCTAGCTTCTAGATTCAGGAAGCTTACAAAAGATGAAGCGTCAGCATTGACCTTTTGACAGTTCCCATTGTAGCCGGAGTCTTGAAGAGAATCACATAGGCTCCTAGAAAATGAATGAAAAACTCGAATACAGCTAGCGGGTGGAGAATGGATGGGGCGAAGGTGTCAAGTTCGGATGAGGAGTTTCGCCACGTGCACATGTCAAACTGACTCGTTGCACATGGAAGTTATCGAGTTAGAATAGTAAGGGAATTGAATCACTTCCTTCTGACAAGTCTGACGATGAATTGATGTAAGCTAGAATAGGTCAAAGAATGCTTTGGAGAGAGTTGAGTCCAATGAGACAAGCTAGATAGCAGATGTTGTTGAATTATGGAAAAAAGGGGAGAGGAGAGGATAATCGTCAGTTTCTGAGAATTGCGTAGCTTATCAGTAGGTGGTGATTAGGATCAGAAGCATGTGTTCTTTGTCACCACTTTCATTCTCTTGCCTCCATATGCCCTAAAAAGCGTAGCTTTAAGGGCCACTTGAGAATGAAGTGCTGATAACTGATAAGAATCCGGATCAGTCAGAAGCAGAAGCTGATTAGCAGTCTTATAATTTTCCCTGTTATCACTGCCTTTCTTATCATTTTTATCTCAATGGCTCTATGATCTTAAAAAGCGTCATCGGCGGCTGGAAGTCAATGGCTGGATCTTAAAAGCATCCAGTTGACTGATTGGCTGATAAGACCTTATCAGGAGAGGTGATAAGGACAGCATGATACCCCGAAGACTTTTCAAGTGATAACAGTATCAGAATCCGAGATAAGCGTGATAAGTGATAAGGTGATAAGAAGTCAGGAAGAAGGGACTCTAAAGCTGATACGCTGATCAAGCCCCTCCCCCAAATAAGAACAAATTTATTCAAAAACCCCAACCCCTCTTACCTCTCTTTTCGATTCGCACCTGATTTGATAATGAAGTGATAAGAATGTGGCAAAGATAAGCATGATAAGGTGATAACAAGTTAGGAACAAGTGATTCGTGATAATGATAAGGTGTGCCGGTTATCAGTGAAGTCGGGTCCTGTCTCCTCTGGATTGCCAGTGCTGATGGTTGTCGCTGGAAGTCGATCCAACAGTAGAGTCGATGTGAGAGGGGTCCTGAAAGAATTGAATTGAAAAATCAATATCGATATATGACAGCTGTATGACCTAGTGGCTGATAAGACAACCCTGTTCCGGAGCAGTTATCTTGGTGTTGTAGGGGCTTCTCCACTGACTTCTCCACTTCTTCTTGAACCTTCGAGATCCAAAAGCTTCAGAATCCCTATCAATTGATGCACCAGAAGGATCTGGAAGCGTTCATTAGAGGTTTCAAGTGTTGATCCACTAACGTCATCAATCCACTTGTTCGACTGTTGCACTGTCTCGTTGACTGGTCGTTGGTGTCGTATGAAATGAATTTGAGTGTAGTGGGGGGTTCTTCGCTTTTTTCAATTTGTCATTTGCTATCATCTCACTCAAGAGGTGTGAATTCATGCCAACTCAGCCCGGCGGTGGTCTTCCACTCCGTCCAAAAGGGGGTTTTGATTCATTTTTGAAAAGACAATTGAAAAGAAACTAACGTGAAGTCTTCTTCTCGACGCTGGTCCTTTGGCTCCTCCTTGTTCCAGAATCCACTTGAGTGTGTCGGTGACTTCTCGTAGTCGCACTCATCGTGGCGCAACTCTGGAAACGAAGCTTGAGTTCCATGGATCATCAATCTTTTGTTCCACAAACCACTTTTGTCCCATTACGATCCGAAGACGAGACGAGAAGATGCAGATGTCGTCGTTGTCCCAGACGTGGATCACATGAAAAGAAACAATTCAGATTGTGCAAGAAGCAGTATACCCCGCTCCGTACTAAAGTTCTAGGACATTTCGAGACATTTTTTCAAAAGAAACCAACAAAAACCTCACCTTTCACTTCAGATTCAAAGGATAAGAGCTGCTCCATTGTTGTTCTCCTTGATCCTTCCGATCCATCCGTTCCCAATCCAGTAGTCGCATTCCGAGATGATAGAATCTATCCTTGACCTGAAAAAAACAAGACTTACCATCAGAACAACACGAACTGAACCTACATTCTTCCAACTGAAGTTTGCTGGACACCTGGTGGTTGATTCTTGATTTCCAGTCTTGATGGGCATCATTGATCCTCAGCAGATTGTTGTTCTTGTCATTGTTCTGGAAAGAGAGGAGTTTGAAGTGGCATAAGCACTATCACTGATAACTCACTAACATTCGTCATTCTTCCAATCAGTCCAGGTGACGCAACTCTATCGTGTCCAAGTTGTTGATGGTCAATGGAGTAGAGTGTCTGAATATGGAAATTTAGAGGAGGAAAGGGGTCAGGAAATAGAAAAGATATGTCAAACTTTTCAGTCATACCCACCTTTCTAGAATCCTTCCAGATCATGTCATCTTGAAAAGCCGGGATTTCGGAGTGTCGTACTAATCCATCCTTGTGTTCCGTTGGTCGAAAGTACGTGAAGTTGATGTTAAATCCAGAAGATGCCAGATGTCGTCGTTGTCCCGTTGTCCCAGACGTGTGGATCACATGAAAAGAATAGCAATTTAGATCGTGTAGCACCCGTTTTTCTTGTTTTTATTTACTATCATCTCACTGAGAGATGTGAATTCATGCCGCCTGGCCCAGAAGCATTCTACCATACCCTGTGCAAAATTTCCATTGTATTCGGTGTGTTTTCAGAGATGGAAACAAAAACAACTCACGCTTCAGAATACACAGAAGGCTGCAGAGACGACTCCGGTTGACTTCCGAGGAGGGGGCAGAATCTATCCATGACCTGTGAAAAACAATAATTATTATCAGAAGGGCAACCTGAAATGAACCTACATTCTGACTTTATATTCCAAAAGATGCACGGGTCCATTTGACACGAAATATGATCATCTTGATCTTGTCCAATCGCTGATGATCAACTTGCACTTCGTGAAGTGCCTCCTCATCCAGACTCTTGTTTCCCGATCCGAGATTCCAGTGAATCTCCGGACTAATCGTTCTTTCGGGGGAGATGTCGTCGCTTCCTCCAGAATCCCTTCCAGTAGCGGATCTCCCAGAAGGAGTCCATAGCAAGTTTGTGAAGTTGTCATGGAGGTGCTCGAGGTAGTGCACAAGCTTCGAGCATCGTTCCAGTGTCCTCGATGGCGGTCGTCCCAGATGAACTGGAAGGTTCCGAAGGTCATGGTCTTGCTTCTGACGATCGCTTAAAACACTTGAACTCTCCGACGGATCCAGAGACGACAGAACGGTTCCTTGGTCTGGAAAACATTGATTCTAATTGGAAAACCGCGAAATCGAACTCACATTCTGTCATTTGAAGTTGGATGGAGCTGTCATCAGCCAGGTGTTTCACAATGCCTAATCAGCAGGTCCAGTTCGACAGGTTTCACTGGCCTTTTCTCCACCTTGAATCTCTCTTCCGTCGAGATCCAGAAGCTTCGGAATCCTTGTTGCTCTTCTTCTCGACTGGTCCTTTGGCTCCTCCTTGTTCCAGAATCCACTTGAGATTGGAGTGTGTCGGTGACTTCTCGTAGTCGCACTCATCGTGGCGCAACTCTGGAAAGAAAGCTTGAGTTCCATGGACCATCGATCTTTTGTCCCACTGACCACTTGTGTTCCATTTCGATCCGAAGACGAGACGAGAAGATGCACATGATGTCGTTGTCCCAGACACATGAAAAGAAGCAATTTAGATTGTGCAGCACCCGTTTTTCTTGTTTTTATTCACTATCATCTCACTCAAGAGAGAGAGAGATGTGAATCTCTAGCCACGTCAGCCCGTCGTAGTCTTCACCACGCCGTACAAAAGGTATTTATATTTGTTCATCTTTCAGAGGAAACATGCAAACAAAAACAACTCACGCTTCAGAATACACAGAAGATCGAAGAGTAGCTCCGAGAGTCGTGTTCGCGGTTCAGAAGTAGACATCCTGGAAGAATTGCGTGAATATTTGGAAAATTCAATTGCTATGTGAGCTAAATCTCGGGAAACAACATTCTGTCTTCTCATTTTAGTGATAAACTGATAAACTGATCAGTGATAGTGTGGTTACAACAACCAATGCTATCCCAATTTCCTCCCCTCCACTCACCTCTATTTGTCCTCTTCTCGGAAGTCGTCCATTTCCAGAAGTCGTTGTCGATTGTGCATCGGTGAGAAGCCTGTGCCCAAAGATCCCCCCGCAATATTCATCAATGTCCCCCGGATTTTATTGATTTTTCTGGCACGACGAGAGTGAGACGGTGCGGAGAGACGAGAGAGTTGGTAAAACTAGGGAACTTGTGATGAATAGGGATGAACTGATAATCATTTCTAAAGTTATACTCAGTTTTCAGAGCACTTCATCCGTCCTCGCAGACCTATCGCAGTCACACGAATCCAGCCAATCACATCGGGCGTGTGCAGCACAAATGACTGGAAGAGCCAGGTGCGATCGACTGAAATTTCGTGTGTAGGATGTCTTGGCAAGTGACGGGAAGGTGCTGGAGGCATGATCCTCATCTGACAATGAAATCCGAATGATAAAAGTAAAAAAGAAGCAAGGAACATCCCGAATTACCATCGATCATGGAAAAACCCGAGATGATCTCACAAACTAGAGATTTATTAGCAACTAGAAGGCTAACTGATAAACTGATAAGTAACTGATAAGGTGATGATGTGGCCCCTGAGTGATCAAGTTGCTACTGATAATGTGACTACAAAGTGGTTGTTCAACTGATAAGTGGGTCGTCTAACGACTAATTTCGCACAGGCTCTTACCAACTATAAAAAGTCGATTTTAAGAGGGTTATCAGATGATTATCAACTGATAAGGGTGGTCACCTATTGTGACCAATTTCGCCAGGCTCTGACCGGTCTTCTCCGGCATTTAAAAGTTCAGTTGAACTGATATTGATAAAGAAGGGCTTGATTCGTATGATTTGGTGATAAACTGATATGCTATCCACCATTTCGAAGATCCGAAGGTGTTAGAATCAGAATACAGAAAGAAGAGGCGAGAAGAACATTTCCCAGCACTCTATCCGTCCTCGCAGACCTATCGCTGCCACCCGAATCCAGCCAATCACATCAGGAGTGTGCAGCACAAAAGACTGGAAGAGCCGGGTGCGATCGACTGAAATTTCGTGTGTAGGATGTCTTTGCAAGTGACGGGAAGGTGCTGGAGGCATGACAACCTGGGATCCTCATCTGACAATGAAATCCGAATGATAAAAGAGGCAAGGAACATCCCGAATTACCATCGATCATGGAAAAACCCGAAATGATCTCGCAAACGACAGTGGTTCAACCTTCACTCATTGATTACTGATAAACTGATATTGATAAAGATTGTTCTCTACTGATAATGTGACTACAAAGTGGTTGTTCAACTGATAGTGGGTCGTCTGACGACCAATTTCGCACAGGCTCTGACCAGCTGTAACAGCCGATTTTAAGAGGGTTATCAGTTGATTATCAGCTGATAAGGGTGGTCACCTATTGTGACCAATTTCGCCAGGCTCTGACCAGTATCCCCCGGCATTTAAAGGTTCAGTTGAACTGATATTGATAAAGAAGGGCTTGATTCGTATGGTTTGGTGAAAAGGTGATAAGCTATCAGTCAATATCAGAGTACAAAAAGAAAAAGTGAGAAGAACATTCAGAGTTTCAGTGTGTCCACCGAACAGTTCCGGATGTTTCCAGGAATAGATTCCCAGAAGCTCTCACAACCTTGCATACAGATAAAGTGATAATCATTTCTAAAGTTATACTCATTTCCCAGCACTTCATCCGTCCTCGCAGACCTATCGCTGCCACCCGAATTCAGCCAATCACATCGGGCGTGTGCAGCACAAAAGACTGGAAGAGCCAGGTGCGATCGACTGAAATTTCGTGTGTAGGATGTCTTTGCAAGTGACGGGAAGGTGCTGGAGGCATGACAACCTCAGATCCTCAGATGAAAATGAAATCCGAATGATAAAAGTAGCAAGGGACATCCCGAATTACCATCAATCATGGATAAACCCGAGATGATCTCACAAACTAGAGATTTTTCAGCAACTAGAGGGCTAACTGATAAACGGATAAGTGACTGATAAGGTGATATTGTGGCCCTTGAGTGATCAAGATGCTACTACTACTGATAATGAGACTACACAGTGGTTGTTCAACTGATAAATGGGTCGTCTAACGATCAATTTCGCACAGGCTCTTACCAACTATAAAAAGTCGATTTTAAGAGGGTTATCAGCTGATTATCAGCTGATAAGGGTGGTCACCTATTGTGACCAATTTCGCCAGGCTCTGACCGGTCTTCTCCGGAATTTTAAGGTTCAGTTGAACTGATAAGGAAGGATATGTTAAAAGATTTGCCCGTTGGGCTTGATTCGTATGATTTGGTGATAAACTGATATGCTATCCATCATTTCAAAGATCCGAAGGTGTTAGAATCAGAATACAGAAAGAAGAGGCGAGAAGAACATTTCCCAGCACTCTATCCGTCCTCGCAGACCTATCGCTGCCACCCGAATCCAGTCAATCACATCGGGCGTGTGCAGCACAAAAGACTGGAAGAGCCGGGTGCGATCGACTGAAATTTCGTGTGTAGGATGTCTTTGCGAGTGACGGAAAGGTGCTGGAGGCATGATCCTCATCTGACAATGAAATCCGAACTGATAAACTGATAAAAAAGAAGCAAGAGACATCCCGAATTACCATCGATCATGGAAAAACCCGGAATGTTCTCACAACTTCTAGACCTCACTAGAGTATTCGCAACAACCGCTACTGATAACTAACTGATAAACTGATAGTGTAGTGCTGCTATCCTAGATGTTCCCACTGTCCCAACACCTCTGAGCAGTTAGTAAAAAAAGATAAAAAAGATAAAAACAGAAAGAAACTCCCGGTCTCCGCCAGTTCGCCAAATAAGGCGCGTTCTCGTCAGATGACGGTTACAAACCGGAGCGAATCTCGCTCGAAACGGTTTATTGTTCAACTTTTTCTTTTTTTATTCGTTTGATTAGGTGATAAGGTGATACGTAGTAAGAAGAACATTCAGAGATTCAGTGTGTCCACCTCCGAATGTTTCCAGGAATAGATTCCCAGAAGCTCTCACAACATTCTTACTGATAAACTGATGTGATAAAACCCAATTTCTCATCCGCAGATGACATTTGAAATCCTAACTCTAGTTACAGTACAAAAGAAGCAAGGAACATGCCGAATTACCATCAATCATGGAAAAACCCGAGATGATCTCACAACTTCAATACATCACTAGAGCTTTTGCAACAACCACAAGCTTACTGATAAACTGATAAGTTACTGATAGGGTGGTGTTGCTTGCAAACAATTTTAACAACTACTGATAAAGTGATAAAGTGATTGTTCAACTGATAAGTGGGTCGTCTGACGACCAATTTCGCACAGGCTCTGACCAGCTGTAACAGCCGATTTTAAGATTGTTATCAGCAGAGCTGATAGGGGTGGCCACCTATTGTGACCAATTTCGCCAGGCTCTGACCGGTCTTCTCCGGCATTCAAAGGTTCAGTTGAACTGATATTGATAAAGAAGGGCTTGATTCGTATGATTTGGTGATAAGGAGATACGCTATCAACTGATACTAGGTGATTATGGAACCCTACTGCTTTTAAGCTCAATTTATCACTAGTCTGATCACTATTTTTATCACAAACCTGATAACATTCCGGAATCCATCCAAAAATCGATAATCGCGAGCGGACCGGGGACCAAGAGGGCAGAATGAGTGGTCCAACAGTGGGCCAACGGGTTAGGTCAGAACAAGATGACGTGTCGATGGGATCAAAACGCGCTCCACGGCACACGAGAGAGTGTGAGAAGACGAGAGGGTTTTCTCTGCCGTCTCCCGTCATCCCACACTCTCTCACTTGTTGGAGTATCTGTGTCGGTCCACCATTCTATTGATTTTTGGACCTTTTTGGGAATCCTGACTGTGCGTTTCTGTGAAACTTGAAGATTCTGGATTCAGAAGACGTCACGTCATCTGAATCTTTGAAAAAAAAAAATGTTTCAGATTCTAAATCTCTATTGAATTTGAAGAGTATCAGTGATAAGAGAAAAAGCATCCAGAATCAAACTAGAACCCGGTTGATTGAGTGATAAGGAAAAGATAAAAGTGCTGATAATCAGTGATAAGAGAGCAGAACTCAACAAACTTCATCTATAACCACTAACAACAATGATAGTAGCTTCCTGGGCCACTTGAGAATGATTGTTAGACTTGAAAGATGTGATGTAGGTACATGGATAGCTGAACAGGTTTAGGACAGCTTGCCGGTAAGGTCTGTGGACTGTGAGCATGACGAGACTGGAAACAAGGCCGTGAAACGCCATCATGTTCAGGCTGATGTTGTTGAGGGCTGGAAAAATCAAGTGAGAGGTGAAAGTAACGGGCGTTACCTTGATCAAAATATCCATTTGACAGTGCCCATACAATATAGCCCACTGGACATATCACTACTAGAAGTGGAATTGAGATTTGGACACATAGAGCAATGAAGAATTGAACTTGAAGTCTGTGAGTCCTCTGGGATTTCGCTTTGGTGCTGGAGAGGTAGATGACGATTCGGAAGAAGAAGAAGATGACTTCAGAGGTGATTCCGATGGCGGCGATGGAGATGATCCAGGCGAGAAGGGTGATGTCGATGGCGTAGACAAAGAAGTTGGGGTGGTTGAGAATGGAGGCCGGGATACATGGAAGTAGCTCTTTGACGTATTGCCTCCCGAATTCCTGGTCTGGAGGGGTGAAAGTGATGGGTAGGATGAAGGTGAAGGCATAGAAGTAGTGACCTCCGATGTACAGTAGCCTCCACTTGCTCTCAAATATCGTAGTCCTTCTGGCCCTCACCACAGAGTTGAATCGGCTCTCGAAGAATGCCAAAATGGAGACTCCAGCTAGGCAGATTGCAGAGATGAACATGTAAGCCTGCCATTTCACAGGAACTCCTAGGTAGCTATATAGTCCTTGGGAATAGCCGGCAGCCGCTGGGAGCAGGAAGAATTGGGTTGATAAAGCGCTGAGGAACAGGTCCAGGTAGGCACCACTGAAAGTTTAGGGATCTATGGGGATCTTTGGGATCCTTGGGATCTTCTCACCAAAGGTGCATAGCCAACATTGTTCGCTTTACAGATGCCATTCTAGATGGTGTCTTGAAAACTATCACATAAGCTGCCAAGGAATGAATAGGAAGTTCCATTATAGCAAGAGGATGAAGGATTGAAGGAGCGAAAGTGTCGAGTTCCAGGGAGGAGTTCCTCCAGGTACACATTCAGGTTTTTGATTTAAAAAAGAGAAGAAATGTGGAAAAGCATGATAAGATATCACCTGTTCTAGTGGGAGACTTGACATTTGTGTTAAGCAGAGCAAAGTTCTAGGTCGACTGGTTTTTGGTTAGGAATATGTAATGTTTAATTGAACGAAACAGCTTTTTGGGTTGAGGTATTGAGCTACAGTAACCCGAAAGTCATACTTTAAAAGTGACGTGGCCTTCCGGTGTTCCCCATTGAAAATTGATACTTTTCATTCATTTCTATTTGATCTCCGCTGGAAATTCGCCTAGGAATGGATCAACCAACCAGCTGGTGCCATCTTCCAATGGAGATGATGGCGGAAGTGATAAAGCACTTGGATTTTGCGAGCAGGTCAGTGAATTGATCAAGAATGAGTAAATTGGTGTGCTGTTTCAGAATGAAGCTCCGAGCAACTGCTAGATTGGAGAAGGAACTCGTTGAGTCTAGGAAGATGGCTGTGGAGAGTTTATCGGTTGACGCAAGTTATCGAGACGGACCTCTTGTCTTTGTGGTTAGCCCTCATGAACCTTCTGGCCCTCTTTACGAAGGTTTCAATGGATCCATTGGAAAAGTGATAGCCTTGACGAGTTCATTGATCAAGTTTGGAAAAGTCAACACTTTTCAAATACATGCTAACCATCATAACCGACACTTTTTGGATGATACGGTTAGCTTCTTGGAGAAGATCACGAATCGAGAGGACTTCCGATTCCCGATTATCAACATCAATCACTTCAACGATCACGATTTCCACTCGCTAATCGAGTTGGTCACTCCTGGAACAGAGATCCTCCACTTGCACAAGCCCCCGGAGCTCGGATTCAAGAGGGTCTTTCGAGACTATGAAACTGTGCCTGTGATGCTTGGCGCGTCGGTTATCGTGCTCTCTGACTACAACCTTGAATCCAACTCTCAATCAAATGTTATTGTGGAGGCTTGGCTTCGATATGATCAAGCTGTCGGGAAGAAAGTGGCCATTTGGCTTGGATGGTACAACGATGAAGACAAGTGGGTTTACGAGCGGGATGTCCGAGCAGATGAAGCGAAAATTGTCTCCAATTTCAAGAATCACTTTGCTGGAAGAGTTGTGTAAGTGGGATTCACGAAAAGGGGTATTTTCTGCTGAAATTTCAGGGAGGAAAAAGAGAAAAGCATCAGAATCAGAATGAACGACTCGAAGCACATTTTGATGAGAATTCTGGAGGAGGAGGAGGATAATAAAGACATTCTGGTCACTGCGAGTTGGCAGGTCATTCCGGCGGATATGGTTGAAGAGCAGTATGATAAGAAGTCGGGATGGGTTTATGTTGAGTGCTGAACAGTGAATGAATAAAGATTTGAAGTTGATTTTGAGTTTTGATTTGATGGGGTTAACCACTGTTTATTCAAAAGTTCTTCAAAGTCAGATCATTCTCGAAAAACATCCCATTATGCTCTTCGTTCAACTTCCCGAAGCTCTCTACCAATCTTCCAGTTGCTTCCTCGACCTGCAACTTTATCTTATCACTAATACCTTATCACAACCCGTTTCCTCACCGTCAACAGCGCTCCATCTCCAGCCAATCTGGTCTTGACCCATCCTGGACAGAAGCTCACTGATAAAACCTTATCATCCTTCAAGTCAACAGCAATAGTTCTCGCAAATTGATTCAGTGCAGCCTTGCTCAAACGATAAGCCATTCCATCAAACCATCCAGAGCCCGTCGTGTTATCAATGATGGATCCGGCTCCAGAAGAGATGAAGATGACGGCGGATCGGGAGGTGGAGAGCTGGGGGCCAGAAGTTTGGGAGGAAGCTTTGATCAGAAGGGGGAGAAGCTTCTGGGTGAGGAGGACAACACTGATAGTGTTTATATCGATCTGTTGGGTGAGTAGGGAACGGTTTGGAGGCTGGAAATGGGGAATTCTCAACGAAAAGTCCAGTAGAGCGCACTTCCAAGCCTCCAGATCGCAAGATCAGAAAGTGCGCTCCACCGCACAGCCCACTAGAGCGCCCTTACTCACCGTCTTTGTCGCATACTTCACACCAGTCCCTGCATTGTTTATCAGCAGATTCAACCCATTATCACCAACAATCTCTTCAACTTCCTTGACGAATCGATCTACAGATTCTTCAGAAGTAGCTTCTAGGAGCAATATGTGGATTCTAGAGTCACCGATGGCTTGGAGGTCCTGGAAGAGATTTGGAAGTGCGCTCTAATGCAAATGACCTACTTTTGCGTTTTTGAAATCTCTGACTGTCGCTATGATAATCTTGATATCAGGGTTCTTAGAGAGCTGTTGAACCAGGCCAAGCCCAATGCCACAGTTGGCTCCAGTGACGATTACGGTTTTGGGGGACATGAATGCATGGAACTAAATGAAACTTCTTTATATATAGTCTTATCACATCATCAATCAGGGTTCTTATCAGTTCAACAGACCACACTTTCCCATGTGGTTTCTTCTTGAAAAGTGTGTCTTCAAAACGCCAACTTTTTCAATCCCCGATCATAGAATCCTCCATTGTGCTCATTTCCCAGTTTTGAAAAGCTGTCCACCAGATCCCTTGTCGCTTCCTCTACCGTAAACGTCGCATTCTGCCCACCCATATCCGTTTGAATCCATCCTGGAGCGAAGCTCACTGATAAGATGCTATCAGCCTTTGTGTCAATTGCAAAGGTTCTTGTGAACTGGTTGATGGCTGACTTGCTCATTCGGTAGGCTAGAGCTTGGTACCATCCCGAGCCTGTTGTGTTATCAGTGATTGATCCGAGGCCGGAGGAGATTGTGATAACGGCGGCACGAGACACTGATAAGGTATCTCCAGAAGTCTTGGAAGCAGCTTTTGTCAGTAAAGGTAGGAACTTCTGGCTGAGAAGCACAACGCTGACAGTGTTGACATCGAGTTGTTCAGTGATAATGGAGCGGTTGGGCGCCTGGGAAGATACTGTTAAGACTGATAAGATCTCCAATCACTTACAGTTTTGCTATCATACTTCACAGCAATTCCAGCATTGTTAACCAGCAGATTGAGCCCATCAGCTCCCACAATTTCACCAACTTTTGACACAAAAGTGTCAATGGACTTGTCACAAGTAACATTCAACTGCAGGACTTGAAGTCTTGAATCCTTGATTCCATTGAGCTCCTGAAAATGATAATTGGTTATTGATAATTGATAAGAAGCTTACCGTAGCCTTTTCCACATCTCTGGCAGTTGCAATAATGTGTCGGATGCTCTGATCCTTGACGAATTGCTGGATGAGGCCGAGGCCGATTCCACGGTTAGCTCCAGTAACAACGACGCTTCCAGGGGACATCTAGAAGTCTAGAAAGTCTAAAATAGGCTAGAAAAAGTTAAAAATCGGGCAGAATCGAAGAAAAAGGAATGAGAGCGAGGGATAAGAGACGTAGAGATGGAAAACTTGAATTGAGAAGAGCAAACATAGAAACATCGAGCTTTGAGGGATGTTCCATTGGTCTTGATTTTTGAACTCCGAAGAAGATAAAGATCTGATAGTGATAAGAAGCTCTCAAGGCAGAAAAACATCCTTTAGATACCACAAACTCGTGTTATATACCCATCGGCGACTTGGAGACGCAGAATGCGAAAGAATAATATGACTGGGCACAAACCGAGCACAAAGACACAAAATTTTGAGACTCGAGAACAAGTTTATTCCACAAATACACTATCATTCCATTTTACCACTCATGTTTCTCCAAAGTCTTCGAGTAGAATCCTCCATTATGCTCTTCGTTCAACTTCCCGAAGCTCTCCACCAAATCCTTTGTTGATTGCTCAACAGTGAAGAATGCCTCCTGACCGCCAAGATCTGTCTTGACCCATCCTGGACAGAATGATACCACTGATATGTTATCACTCTTCAGGTCGATTGATAAGGTTTTGGTGAATTGGTTTAGAGCGGCTTTGCTCATGCGGTAGGCTAGGACATTGTGGGTAGAGGAGCCAAAGTCATTGAGGCCGATGGATCCGAGCAAGGAAGAGATATTGATGATCCAGGCGGCAGCACCTGATCCAGAAGCTCTTTTCAGAAGTGGCAGAAGCTTCTGGGTCAGGATTACGGTACTGGTGGTGTTGACGGAGAGCTGTTCAGTGATAAGGTCTCGGGAGATGTCCTGGAACGTTATCAGTGCTGATAAGCTCTCAGAAATGGCTTACAGTATATGGAAGCAACACTCCTGCATTATTGATAAGAAGATTGAGCCCTTCAGAGCCTACCAGCTCATCAACCTTCTTGACAAAGTTATCAATGGAGCTATCACTAGTGGTTTCCAGCTGAAGGACATGAAGTCTTGGATCCTTGATTCCATTGAGCTCCTGGACATGATAAGTGATAACTGATAACTGATAAGAAGCTTACCGTAGCCTTTTCCACATCTCTGGCAGTTGCAATAAGGCATCTGATGCTCTGATCCTTGACGAATTGCTGGATGAGACCGAGACCGATACCACGGTTGGCTCCAGTGACAATGATGGTTTTGGGGGACATTTTGAATTGGTTAGAACGGTATTTTCGAGTCGGTTTATATACCTTTCTGTGTGTCTTGTACTTCTTTCCTCTGCCCCAAACACTATGAGATCGGGAGAGACGCAGAGTGTGGCCAGCATAAACAACAGTTGGGCACAGAACGGCGATCAGAAAATTTAGTGACTTACCAATAAAACTGTTAGAAAACAGTCATGTTTGACTTGAATTGGTTGAAATGATCAAATTTTGAGCTCTCCAACTTCATATTTCCTTTTCTCCACTCCTTGCAGTGCTAACCTAGAAAAAAATGGGTGACCTGATAAGACGGCGTGATAACTTGATAAGGAGTGAAGATAGCGCAAAGTGATCAACTGGAAACTTGCTCAGAATGAAATTTTCTTTCGATTGCACATTTTATCAATGCAGTTTTTATCAGTATTGATAAAGTTATAAGGTTTTGAAGTTGAGGTAAATCTTTTGACACAATTCTTTATTGATGTTACATTCATACAGGTTTATTTTGCAGGGGAACTTATGTAATTAGAATTCAAACGGCGTCAAATCCCTCTTAAAATATCCTCCATTGTGCTCATTCCCAAGCTTATTGAAGCTGGCCACCAGTGCACTAGTACTCTCCTCCACAGTCAATTGAGCTTGCTTGGTTCCCATATCCGTCTGCACCCATCCCGGACAGAAGTTCACTGCCAAAATGTGCTCATCCTTCAGGTCAATTGCAAAAGTTCTTGCAAATTGGTTCACGGCTGACTTGCTCATTCGGTAGGCCAGAGCTTGGAACCATCCGGAGCCCGTGGTGTTTTCAGTGATGGATCCGAGGCCGGAGGAGATTGTGATAACGGCGGCACGAGATACTGATAAGATATCTCCAGAAGTCTTGGAAGCGGCTTTTGTCAGAAGAGGAAGGAACTTCTGGCTGAGAAGCACAACGCTGATAGTGTTGACATCGAGTTGTTCAGTGAGAGCGGCACGGTTAGGTTCCTGGAAAAATACCGATAAGACTGATAAGATCTCCAATCCCTTACAGTCTTGCTTCCATACTTCACAGCAATTCCAGCATTGTTAACCAGCAGATTCAACCCATCAGCTCCCACAATTTCACTCACTTTAGACAGAAAAGTATCAATGGACTTGTCACAAGTGACTGCAAGCGGTAGGACATGAAGCCTTGGATCCTTGATTCCATTGAGTTCCTAAACATGATAAGTGGTACTAATAACTGATAAGAAGCTTACCGTAGCCTTTTCCACATCTCTGGCAGTTGCAATAATGTGTCGGATGCTCTGATCCTTGACGAATTGTTGGATGAGGCCGAGGCCGATTCCACGGTTGGCTCCAGTGACAACGACGCTTCCGGGGGACATTTTAGCTAGAGTTCACAAAATTGAAAGGAAAAGCTCTTGAAGAAGGGGAACTCTTTGCTTTATATAAGCGACCACATCACGGCCAGAAAGTAGGAGAGAAGAGTTGTTTGTTTGCGAGGAGACTTAGACAGTTAGGGAGAATGATGACAGATGAGAGATAGGGAAAAGTTGGAGAGAGGGGTCAGTGTAGTCACAATGTAGTCACAAAATACACTTTGTCAGCGGGTGAGACGAGATGAGATAGGGAAGGATGACAAAAAGAGCTACTCTTGGGATCTTCGGCTTCTGGAGTTCAGATTGAGATTCAGAATACACTTCATCAAGTCATCGCTTTATACAACTGCTTTATCAGTCCTTATCACTTGAATAACTTCTTCTCCTCTTTGGTCTCCGGCCCCATATGTTTTTTGTCACAATTCATGAAAACCATAAAAGTTTATTATTTACAGAGTAAACCGTATATTTAGAACTCAAACGGCGTCAAATCCCTCTTGTAGAATCCTCCATTGTGCTCATTCCCAAGCTTATTAAAGCTTTCCACCAGTTCTCTAGTACTCTCCTCCACAGTCAAGTCAGCCTTCTCTGTTCCCATATCCGTCTGCACCCATCCTGGGCAGAAGTTCACTGCCAAAATGTGCTCATCCTTCAGGTCAATTGCAAAAGTTCTGGCAAATTGGTTCACGGCTGTCTTGCTCATTCGGTAGGCCAGAGCTTGGAACCATCCCGAGCCTGTGGTGTTCCCGGTGATGGATCCAAGGAAGGAGGAAATTGTGACAACGGCGGCACGAGATACTGATAAGGTATCTCCAGAAGTCTTGGAAGCGGCTTTTGTCAAAAGAGGAAGAAGTTTCTGGCTGAGGAGCACAACGCTAACAGTGTTCACATCAAGCTGTTCAGTGAGAGCGGCACGGTTAGGTTCCTGGAAAGATATTGGTAACACTGAAAAGATATTTGAAAACTTTACAATTGTGCTATGATAGTTCACAGCAATTCCAGCATTGTTAACCAACAGGTTCAACCCATCAGCTCCAACAATTTCCCCAACTTTCTTCACAAAGTCATCGATGGACCTGTCACTAGTAACTGTAAGCTGGAGAATGTGAAGTCTTGGATCCTTGATTCTTTTGAGCTCCTAAAAATGATAAGTGGTTACTGATAACTGCAAAAAAGCTTACCGTAGCCTTTTCCACATCTCTGGCAGTTGCAATAATGTGTCGGATGCTCTTGTCCTTGACGAATTGCTGGATGAGGCCGAGGCCGATTCCACGGTTGGCTCCAGTGACAACAACGCTTCCAGGGGACATGTTAGCTTGATATTGACAAAATTAGAAGATGAGAAGCAAGGAAAATGTTTTTCTTTATATATGCAACCACATCGGGGCCAGAAAGTATTCGACTTGTTTGTTTTCGGCGAGACTTAGACAGTTAGAAGAAATGATGACAGAAGAGAGATAGGGAAAAGTCGGAGAGATGGGTCAGTTTAGTAAACTTTTTCAGGACAAGATGAGATGAAAGGACATGATGACAAAAAGGGCTCTTTTTGGATCTTTGGCATTAGAATTTATATCATCAAGTCATAAAGCTTTATAAACAATAAGTAATCATTCAACAGCCTTATCAGTTCTTATCACTTGAAAAACTTCTTTTCCTCCTTCGGATACTGCAGATCCACAACTTCCTCCTTGATCTCCTGAACGTCTCCGGATCCATACCAGTACTCCATCCATCCAGTCAGCTTGGGCTTTCGGATCTGTTCCAGTGGAGCTCTAGTGCACGGCGCTTCCTGGATCTTTGGCTTCTTCGGTTCGATCTCGTCTTCAGGATCTTCAGAATCCAATCCTCTTTTCAAAACCTTGGCTTCTGGAGCCTTCGGAATCTCCTTCTCAGCTTCTTCCTCTTGAATCTTCTCCACCAGCTCAACAATCTCAAAGAAATCCATTTGCTCATACGGGACATTGGTCTCCTCGAAGTGCTTTCTGATGGCATAGGGAACTCTAAAATAACTGAAACTTTAAAGAATCCAGATGAAAAGATCTCACGGAAGCATGGTAACATCAAATCCTCCAAGGAGTCCATTGTCAATCTCGGCCAGGTAAACCTCACACATCGTCAAAACACTGGGTAGTTCGGACATTTTGAAGCGGGAGAATTGGTGGAAGAGAGCTAAAGGTGAGCTCCACGCTGGAAGCTTGGCGGTGGAATTGAGCATTTGAAAGTTCACGTAGAAAAATGGACAGCGTGATAATTGCTGATGACTTCTTGAAGGGCACGGTGCATAGTTCAGACGACAAATTTGAAAATCCTGGAATCAGAATCCATCAGAAAACATGAATCTTCCAAGTTTCAAGATCTAGTAATCAATTGGTCAGTTCGAAAGTGCGCTCTACTGGATAGCATGCGGAGGAGTCCAGTAGAGCGCGCTTCCTCTGGCTCGTCCGTTCACTGTAGCAATTGTGCTTCATTGCACTGTAACCTGACATAGTTGAAGCTTTACCAACCTGGAGAATCTTGAGAAACCCTGGAATCTGAATCCATCAGAAGACGTGATGTTTCCAAGCTAAAGTTTCAAGATTCGGGTTGGAGTTCAGTAGAGCGCGTTCTTCCGTCTTGTCCGTTCACTGTTGCAATTGCGCTCCATTGAACTTTAACCTGAACTCAAGAACTTCTGAATCCTCCAACTCCTTCTGTCACATCTTCTAGTACCTACTGTAGCAATCGCGCTCAATTGAAGTCGTCTTCTTAATCTTGCAAAGCCTTCTGTCACGTCTTCTAGCACCTCTATTGAAATTCAAGCTTCTGAATCCTGTAACATTCAGACTTCCTCATTGGAGCCTACAAATCAAGTGTATAGTTGCCTTCTTCTCAAAAATCCCTTCAGAACCCGTTGTTGCCATTGCTTCTTCCTCCCGACGCATCCTTCCCTAAATCTTGATCAAAAACACGACAGCTAGCTAGCCAGCTAGCGCAATGTCTCCGAGAAGAAAGATAAGCGGGGAGACGATCGGGAATTGGAGAATGGATTGCGCAGGTAGGTGGACAACATCATCGGGTTCCCGTATGAAAAATCGAGAACAATGGGTTGACGCTAGGCAAGTTTTAGTGCCCGGCCACTGATAAGCGAGGTGTACGCCCCCTATAAAAGCTTAAAAGAAGATGAGAATTGGTTGTTTGTTTCTAAATTGGCTTCTGAATCCTAATCCCCGGAATTCAGAATTCAGAATCGTCATGCCAAACTAGTCCTGCCAAACATTGTCTTGAGTATCATTGCATAACCGCCTCCCCCTAGAACTAGTCCTTTATCGCTTATCACTATCAATCAAGACACACTATTCGGCGGCTTCATCCTGACCTAGATTGAAGGCTTGTGGGCTAGTGCAATAGTTGTAAAAGTAATGGGTTTCGGCCGTTTCACCTAGTGTCCACAATGCTTCACATATTCTTATACCCTTGTCTCCCGCACGGCTTTTCGCTTCTTCTGAATCCTTGCATCCTTGAATTCCCAAGCTTCCAGAATGTTCCGACTTGTATCCGCTCTTCTCCTCGTCCACTCCACCACAGCCTTCTTCTTCGGCGGTGGTGGAGGTGGTTGTGGCTGCCAACAAGCTCCTGCATGTGCTCCTCACCCACCTCCAGCTCCATGTTCTGGAGGTAGCATTGTCCAGGGATACGTCGGCGCTCCACAGGGATACCAGCAAGGATTCCAGCAACAGGGAGGATATCCGCAAGGAGGATATCAAGCTCCACCACCTCCACCACCACCACAGGGATACGCCGGAGCCCCACAGGCCCCACAAGGATACGCTGGACCTGCTCCAGTCGCCCCGGCTCCAGTTGCTCCAGCTCCAGTTGCTCCAGAACAAGTTCAAGCCGGAGGTGCTTATCAAGACACCCCAGTTCAAGTCGCCCAGGTTGCCCCAGCAGCTCAGGAAGTCGCCCCACCACCAGTAGATGCTGCTTATCAGGGAGTAAGTCCCATCAACTTATCAGTCCCCTTATCAGTGAAGTTTAGGAACAAGAAGTCGCCGCTTCCCTTGCCCGCGAGGAGCCAAACTACCAGGTATGATCCCTTAAAGCTTCTGCTAAGCCTAACAGCATGTGCTTTTGAATGTTTTTGCTTGAACACATCGCTGACTCACTCGCACTTTCCGCCAATTCCCGCTGTCACTCGCACAGAACGCATGAACGCACTTGCAGAACACTGGCACCAATGTCGTTGAGGTCGCACAGCACGCTTCAGAGCTCGGGAATCAGGTGAGAAGGGGGTGATAAGAGGAACTGATAGCATGATAAGAATGAGAATGGGTTTGGAGTGGTTTTGAGGTTCATCTGGTGTTCTGAATCTTGTTCTGAACTTTTGAATCTTGTCGTGAGCTTCTGAATCTTGTTTTGAGGCTCTGAATCTTGTTCTGAGGTTCTGAAACTTGTCCTGAAGTTCTGAAACTTGTTTTGAGGTTTTGAATCTTGTTCTGATGTTCTGAAGCTTGTTCTGAGGTTCTGAATCTGGTTCTAATGTTCTGAATCTTGTCGTGAGGCTCTGAATCTTGTCCTGAGGTTCTGAATCTTGTTCGGAGGTTCTGAATCTTGTTCTCAGTTTCTGAATCTGAATCTTGAAGCCTAGCCTTGAATCAGACTTCATCAGAATCTTTCCAGGCCGCTGCCGCTGCCGCCAAGGTCGCTGAAGTCGTCGAGGAGGATGAGCCTGTCAAGAAGACCAAGGAGGAAGGCAAGACAAACATGATGAAGACCGTTAAGACCCCAGCCACCACCACAGCTTCCACCTCTTCCACGGAATTCCCAGTCGGCGAGGAGATTGTGCCAGACACCACTGATAAGGAGGTTGATATCAGCGAGCTTCACCTTACCGACGATCCACTTTGCAATTCGGACGATTTGAGAAAGGTTGTCATTGATGTAAGTGACGCAACATATAAACATCTGTCTGTATCCTCCTGACATTTAGAACATTGACGACCAATTGAACAGCTCGAAGAGAATGATCCAATTGGCAGCTGAGGCGCAATTCGGCGGACGATTTGATGTGATTTGCGCAAATGGCGATTTTAGGTAAGGGTCTGATGGTTTTTATATGATCTCCAATGTGTTTTAGCTATGTGACCAACACGGAGCTGTACTGCCAGGAGACCAAGGGGGACATCTCGTGCTACACTTACAGACAGTTGTAGATTTGATCTGACTCTGATCATCTGAGGAGATTTTTAGAAAAAGTGCAATATTTTTCAGTCAGTTAAAGAGCCTGATTTCACTATGAACTAATAATAAACCAATTTTTAATAAAGAAAAACATTTTTTATCAAGGAGAATTCAGACATACGTAATACATTGGCGAGGTGGGAAAAATTTCAGAAAAAACAAAAAAAAACATTTTGAAAGCAAAGGAATATTGGGTGGGGAGTCATAACTCTAATAATCGTAGAGCATCACCGTACAAAATGCGATCATCATTGAGATTCTGAAGACGCTTATGGGGGAGGGGAAATGGGGGTCAGGGAGTAGAAGCTAGAAGTTAGTTAGAAGAATAAGAAGTTGAAAGATCCCTGAAGTGATAATGGTGGAAGTGGTGGTGGTGGAGAGCAATCTGGAAAATGAGGGATTGAAACACGACCTCTTAGATGGAGAGATAAAACCGGATTAGTCTCGGGGACTGACATATGTTCAATTTTGGCTAATGGAAAGATGGGATTACCTTCTTGAGAAGTTTACATCACGCAGAAGACGGCGACGAAGAGTGGGGTGAGCATGGTGATGGCTGGAATGATAAGATTTGATAAGAGATAAGGGAGGTTGATGGATAGAAGGCCAGGAGTCTAGGCTTGAAGCCTGAAAGCCTGGGAGGCTGGGAGCCCAGAAGCCCAGAAGCCCAGAAGCTTAAAGCCCAGAAGGTTGAAGCCTAGAAGCCTGAAGCTCAGAAGCCTAGGGCCCTGGAGCCCAGAAGCCCAGAAGCCCAGAAGCCCAGAAGCCTAGAAGCCCAGAAGCCCAGAAGCCCATGAGCCCAGGAGCCCAAGAGCCCTGAAGCTCAGTGCTCAAACATCAGACCTGAAGCTTGGGCTCAAGCCCATATCTCTGGCTCTCGGGCTTCAAGCTTCGGTCCCCTCTAGGCCCAAAGCCCTCAAACTTCAGGCCCGTGAAGCCCAGAAGCCTGAAGCATAAAACTCAGGCCCCCAGAGGTCTAAACCCTATGTTGATCCATTCCACCCCTTCTACCTAATCCTCTCCCCCGTTCATATTTTGAATCCGCGTAGGTCTTTACCTCTTTTAGGTCTTTCCCCCTAATCCGGACATTGGCCCCCTGAATAATCCGCACCTGGACCTTGCCCGGAACGGTCCTGCTAATTAGCGCAATCATGCGGCAAAACAGTACTAAACGCTCGCCTCGGGTTCATTAGCCAGTCTCCAGACAACATTTCGCGACATTGTCTTTCCAAAGAGCGCACATAACGAATAGTCAATTGTCACGCAATTTCCGGCTCCTTATGTCGCCTCAATTTCGATTCTGAAGGCCTGGGAGGGGCTCTCCAGAGAGAGAGAGAAACGGAAATCGAAGGGGGACTAGGGGGGACACCTCGAAATTCTAATGATGTGTGTGTGTGTGTGTGTGTGTGTGAGTGTGCAGGGAGAATCCCCTAAGGACATGCCCTTAGATCCATCTTCCTGGCTTTTGCGAGTTGTACTAATGTTCAGGGACCCCTAGGACCCCTACACGTGGCCAGTGCCCCTATCATCAAATCTTGGCAACATCCACCTGCCGTCGCTCATAAATGGCTGCCTTGATTAATGATACAAGCGGGTCATACCGATTAAGCGCCGGGATTAATGTGAACAGGCCGTAATTGGCATGCCCCCCTAGAACAATCGCCCCCAAACGAACCTTGGGAAGCGGCGTTGATGGATTCGTACTGTGGAGCCGGGGTAGTTGTCGTGGTGGTGGTGGTGATGAGTTCGGTGCAGTTGGAGTACTTGCAGACGCCCAGACCGGTACGTCCGTCGTCGGATGGCGAGCATTCAGAGTCTTTGACTTGGCACTTGTCTCCGTTGTTCGGGTCGAATTGGCGGTCACAGCAGGTCAGGAATTGCTTGCAATAGATCTCGCCGTCGGGTGCGTATTGGGCCATGGCGCCGCAGAATTCGGTTTGGTCGCGGCTAGTCGGGTCCCAGACGTCTTCATCGGTTTGTCTGAAACATTTGAGGCTTCTGATGGCCGTGAGGGATTCTGGAACTCACGCAGAAACAAAGACAGCAAGGAGTGCCACAGCGTAGACAAGTCGCGAGTTCATTTTGAGCAGAAAGGGATCTGAAAAGGGAAAATACATACATATCTATGTGGGAAAAAAGGAAAAAAAGGAAAAAAGAGGAGCTGCTGGGAAATTTAATTATACGAAGAGTAATAGAAGTGCTTGTATGGAAAAAGAAAAGGGAAAGCACATGGAATTTATTATTTCTTTCCCTTCGGTTACCAAAAGCTTGCCAGAAGTGTAGTGCGTGGCAGGAAATATTTATGAGCCGAGAAAACGAAAACCGGAGAAAAATTGAGTGAAGGGGGAAGGTTGGGTGAGTAATGGGCACGAGAGAGGGTGACGAAATCAATCATTCCTTAGAAGAAGCTGAACGATTCATTTGAAGGGGAAATGAGGGAAAAGGGAAAAAGAAGTGTGTGGTGGGGCTGAAGCTCTGGCGAGCCCCGCCGCGCAAAAAGTGCAAGTGGGCGGAGCCTAGTGGGCCGAGATGGGTGGGCAGCTGGCTTGATGCCAAAGAGGGAGGTGTGCCATGTGCCTCACGCAATAGATAGAGGATGGGGAGAAGGAGAGGGAGAAGAAGCCAAATTGAGTTTGTTCCAAATAGGCCAGCTCTAGCGAGGAGATGGAGAAGATGTGAATTTCGGAGCACACAGGAAATGGGAAATAGCCCCCCTTCTCTTGTGACTTTTAGGGTTCTAGGGTTCTGGAGGGGCCTAGGGGTCTTATTGATAACACGTCTCTAATCAGTGATTCCTTACGCAACAAGTGACGTTTGACTGGTGAATAAACACCTCCAGAAGACCCCCCA
>LR538955.1:1508395-1530059 GCA_900536315.3 Caenorhabditis becei | reverse complement strand
CCAGGCTTCCAGGCTTCCAGGCTTCCAGGCTTCCAGGCTTCCAGGCTTCCAGGCTTCCAGGCTTCCAAGCTTCCAGGCTTCCAAGCTTCCAGGCTTCAAGGCTTCCAGGCTTCCAGGAATCAAAGATTCAGGGCCTAGCCTTCGGGCTTTCAGGCCTAACTTTCAGGCTTCCAGGCTTCCAACTACACTCTATCCTGTTTCCCGGAAAACTGTTCTTTTTTGAATTTGCATGATCAACAATCATCCTGATTGATTGATAACCTTATCAGTGTAGTTTGAACTGTGTAGTTTGAACTATTGAACTTTAAGGGTCAAAGATCAGAGGATCAGAAGGTCAGAATTCCAAATCTCCAGGATCCGAGGAGTTCAGAAGTTTCAAAATCCGAGAATCCAAGAATTCAAGAATTCAGAATCCCAGAAGCTTCAGAATCCCCAGATCTTCCGAGGCTCCAGAATCCATTCCCCTTTCCCCAAACGTCAGAAAACCTAGACAACCCACCCCTGTCCTTCCCACTCCTTATCACCAATCACCCCTGTGACCCTATCAGTTCCTTGTCTCCTCTTTCCCCTCAAAAGCCACCATCTAAACTTCACTCTCTTCCCCGAACAGTTGATCTTTCGGAGCTCGCCACGTCCCCCATTTCCATATCAATTTCCATATTCAAATTATCATCAAGCCCCGCCTCCTTATCACCACATAAAAGCGCCGATCAGCCCGTCAATCCTCATCAGCAATGACTTCTTCCTCTCTCATCCTTCTCCAGCTCTTCCTAGCCTCCTGCCTAGCTCAGGACTCTGGCCTCTACGTCAACAAGATCGCCATCAATGCCAGATTCGACGAGTCCAACCAGTTCACCTACTTTGTCGACGACAACTACGAAACCATCCAAACCTCGCAGTTCAAGAATGAAGCCCCATCGATCGGAAGGCTCTATGAGGATGACTATGCTCCAGATTCGACTCAATGCACCACTGTGGAGTGCCCAAAGTTGAGAAAGCTTTATGCTCAGGTGAATCAAGCCGGTGGAAAGGTCACTTTCACCAGAATCATTGACGCGGACATCAAGAAGACTGTCACTGGAGACGTCAAATCCATGGGATACCTGGCTCCATATCCGGGATACTGCAGCTCCGATGATTCCATGCCGATTGTCGAGCTCTATTCCGACTCCCTTAAAAGTAGGTCACTCTTGGACCTTTCATCTAGAAGCTTCTGTTTTCAGCCTACGCCTACTGGTCTCCAGCCAACCCGAATCAGTTCTACAACATGACCACCACCAAATTGGACACCTCCCGCTACTACGCCAAGCGTCTTCTCGGCTACGCCCTCACTCAATCCCCAGCTAGACTTGTCCTTGAGAACAAGGCTCCAGACTTTGTCAAGACCCCAAGCAAGGGCAACTATGTAAGTTTTTAGTGATCAGTGGTAATGATAAGAGTGAGATTTCAGTCGCAATCTGTGCTGCCAACCATCATGTTCCACGAGTTCACCGTCGACGGAAGATCCATGTTCGTCGCCAAGTTCATCAACGTTGACAGATACGCCGCGGAGACAGGATACACCTACAAGGGCCCGGCCTTCTCGATGCTCATGGTTCCATCCGGTGCTAACGGAGAGCTCATCGATCTTGTCTGCCCAGAACGCAACAGGATCTACCTTTTCAACCGTACCGTCGGAGCTAACACCTACTTCTCACTGATCACCAACAAACAGAACTCGGTTGCGGTTGCTGCTGGTTGGAAAATGGTCGGATACCAAGCCAACACCTTCTCCGCTGACTCGAAACTCTGCGGAGGTGTCAAGGGACTCGCAAAGTTCACCGAGCTGGTGTACAAGACCGACGCGAACCGGTTCACTTATGCTGCGGATCCAGCAAAGATCACCGAGCTGGTCAACACCGGTCTGTGGACCAAGACGGATAGAGATCTTGGATGGACTCCGCTGGACAACACTGGCATCTTGTTCTTCAACAGAGAGATGAACTTCAATCCGGTCACGATTGTTAATTGATTGCTTTTCCCTCAATAAATTTTATCTACCTACAGTAATCTAGCAACAATATCAGCTACAGTAATCTAGCTACAGTAATCTAGCTACAGTAATCAAGCTACAGTATCACCTACAGTGATCAAGCTACAGTAATCTAGCTACAGTAATCTAGCTACAGTCATCAAGCTACAGTAATCCGCCTCTTCAAGTTTTTCATTTCGAAGTTCAGCTGCCCGCTAACTGGCTCTTTGCTGCTCTAGAGATAAGAATCCTTATCAGTTTTATCGGCTATCACCTGGAACTTCATAATAATAAGTGATCACTTGATAAGTGATAACATGACTTCCTTCAGACGACGTGGACTCTTCAAACTTTCGAATCTTGAACTCAATATCACATTCGATTCTAAAAAAGTTTTGACACTTTATTCAAGCTTTCTTATCAGTTTATCAGTTTATCAGTTTATCAGTTTATCAATTATCACTCAATCTTATCGGAATCATCCCATTGACCATTACACTACAATCCAATCCATAACCTAGAATCCGCCCAGTCGCTGTGTAGCCCAGCTTTGTCAAGTTGCTTACATCATCTCCAGTTATCACATTGTACTGAAAGATGAGTTGATGGATAATCACTGCTTATCAGTGACTGCCTTACCCCTGTGTTATTCTTATAGAACTCTCTAATCGGTACCAATGGAAGTCCACAGCTATTCTCAGCTGATAAGAAGGCGTATCCCATTTCTCCAACCCAAGTGATAGTGCCAACTGGTGTGATTCCACTGTTGCTCATGCTCATGTACAGGAATCCCTTGACCAAGTTGATCTATTGAATTAGTGTCAATGTCTTCCCGCATCCTTCCAACACAGTCCGATCTACTGTCTTGCTGAAGACACATGCATTGGTTTGATTGATCCGACGCATGTTTTGAAGCTGGGGAAAGATCCGCATGTCACCTCCGATTGAGAAGAGGGTTACGGAGCGAGTGATGTTTGGGTAGGGTTGGAAGAGGTAGAATGGGGAGGCTGGGAGGTAGGTGTAAGGATCAGAGGTGGTGGGTGGAGGGGATGAAGATGTGGATGAAGCTTCAGAAGTTGTGGTTGGTTCAGTGGTTGGTTCCGTGGTTGTTATGAGGGTGGAAGCTTCAGACGTGGTAGTGGACTCTGTAGTTGTGATGGTAGTGGTTGGAACTTCAGATGTAGTTGTTGTCTCTATAGTTGTAACAGTGCTAGTTGGAGGAGCAGCAGTTGAAGTAGAAGAAGATGAAGCTTCAGATGTAGTAGTTGATTCCGTGGTTGTGATGGTGGTGGTTGGAGGATCAGAAGTGGAAGTAGCGCTAGATAGAGCTTCAGAAGTTGTGGTGGGCTCTGTAGTTGTGACAGTGCTGGTCGGAAGAGAAGAAGCTGAAGTTGAAGGTGAAGAAGCTTCAGACGTGGTGGTTGACTTTATAGTTGTGATGGTAGTGGTTGTCGGAGCTCCAGAAGTTGTTGTTGGCTCGGTGATTGTGAGTGTGGTAGTTGGGACGGCAGTGGTGGAAGTTTCAGACGTGGTAGTGGACTCTGTAGTTTTGACAGTGCTGGTTGGAGGCGCAGAAGTGGAAGAAGATAGGGCTTCAGAAGTTGACACGGAAACAGTTTCAGTTAAGGTTGGCTTCGTGATAATGATGGTGATGGCTGAAGGAGCGGTAGTAGAAGTAGAACGTGATGAAGCTTCAGACGTGGTGGTTGACTCGGTAGTTGTGATGGTGGTGGTTGTAGGAGCAGAAGTTGACGTAGATGGAGATCCAGAAGTGATGGCTGTCTCTGTAGTTTTGATAGTCACGGTTGTAGAAGAGTTGGCAGAAGTTGACGTCAATAAAGCTTCAGATGTTGTGGTTGGAAGTGTGGTAGTGACAGTCGAGCTAGACGATGATGATGATGAAGTTGAGGAAGGTTCAGAATATGCAGTGGCAGTTGGAGACGTAGTGGAGGAAGAAGCATCTGTCGAAGTGGCTGTGGAGCTCGGAGAATGTGTGGACGGAGATTCAGATGACGTCGTGACAGTAGGAGACGTGGAAGTTATAGTTGTGGGAAGAGTTGAAGTCACAGTGGAGCTAGAGGCTGAACTGGAAGAAGCTTCAGAAGTACTGACTACAATGGAGGTTCTGGAGGGTTGAGAAGTTGCTGACGTCGTTGCTTCTGAAGTCGGAGAGGATTCAGGAGCTTCGAAAGTAGTGTCAGATGACGATGAAGATGAGAGTGTAGAATGGGTTCCAGTTGTGGTAGGTAAAGATTCAGAAGTAACAATCGAGGTGGATTCAGATGACGTTGTGACAGTTGAAGACGTTGTAGTGCCTTCTGATGAAGTCGAAGTGGAGCCGGGAGCTAGTGAAGATTCTGGAGCTTCTGATGTGCTAGAAAAGGCTTCTGGAGTTGCTGATGACGTGGAAGATGTAAAGCTTGAAGCCCGGATTGTTGTGGATGTGCCCCGGGATTCAGAAGACGTCGAACTTTTTGTAGATGACGTGGTAGATTCAGAAGACCTTATGGAGACGTCAGAAGACGTTCTAGTTGCTTCTGAAGATGATGTAGAGGATGTAGACGTGGCGGATTCTGAAGGCGTGACAGTTGACGTCAAAACTTCCAAAGTAGTGAACACATCATCCTCTTCTTCTACCAATATCACTCTGAAATCCTTATATGGGTCTCGCCACGAAAACCACAACTTACGAGAAAATCGGCAAGTTCACTGGGATCTCAACAGGTTCAAACGCCCAGCCTAGCGTTCTCACAAACTGATATCTGAAGCTCAAGTGGTCCCTTAACTGGCAGGCGTGGAACTGGGAAGGATAGAAGCCATTGGTGTAGGCGAACACTGATAAGGTGGCAGTGATAAGAAGAAGGATCAGTTATCACTCACTGTTATCAGTCTCTGAGAAGAACTCATCATATCTATGTAATCCAACCATTGGTTCAGTGGACAAGTAGCCTGATTTGGCGAGAACTGTGCCTTCAGTTGGTTTGGCGCCAATTTCAAATTTTGGCCGCCCGTTTTCATCAATAACTTGATAAACTGCTATCACTTTTGCTGGGAAGTTTTGACACGTGTCAATGCCACAATTTAGATCTTTTAGGAACATTTCTTCAGTTAGCCCACGAACCACTGATAGTTGGGAGGTATCTGAAGGGTCTTCTTGATTAAAATTGATTTAACTGATAAGCCTACTGATAAAATTTTGAATTGATGGTTGTGATAGCTTTGTGAAGTAAATAGCTTGAGTTGGGGTGGCTGAGACATCAGAAAATCGATAAATTGGCTCTAGGACGATTTTTTGAAGGGAAAACTTTCCAGAAGCTAGGGAAACCAATTTTGCGAAAATAAATAGGTAGAATAGTGCATTTTTCATATTATAACAGACTAGAACAGTTATACCAAAAGCTAGTCAACACTGTTTATATATTCTGACTCGTGGGCTAATTTATTCGGCTCATTTATAATTTTTTTGTGTTTCGGTCGAATTTTTTGGGGTTGCATTGATTTTTTGAACACTTTTTTTTGAAAATTAATCTCAGACATCTTTTCTATGATTTTATTGCAGGAATCTTGAGAAAATCTCATGGGAACCCTGAAAAAAGTGATTTTTTATTGTGTGACGTTGAAAAAGGGGTACGGTGGACAACGCGGTGTTTGCGGACACACCGGAACCTACGCGTGATTGCATACGCCGCGTTGGTTTCAATTCAATGCGATTTTCATCGTTTTCACCTGTTTTCCGGCTAATTTCTTCGAATTTTCATCATTTTCCTTATCAAATCAATTGTAAATTATTGATTTTTACTATCTTCATCACTTTTTCCACCTAAAACCCGCTAATTTCCGCTATTTTTCAGGTAATCATCCGGAGAAGTATGAGATCGCTAATTATCCTGCTCTCAGCAGTGGTGCTTGCCAATTCTCTGAGGTTCTACGTGCCGCCGAAGGAGAAAAAGTGTCTGAAGGAGGAGATTCACAAGAATGTCGTGGTGACTGGCGAGTACGAGTTCAGCCAGGGAATTCAGTACACCGGAAGCATTCATGTGAGTTTTTTGCATTTTTTTCGGCGAAAAATCGAAAAAAAACGTCAATTTTTCAGGTAACAGACACGCGCGGCCACACCCTCTACAAACGCGAGAATTTTGTCGATCTGAAGGGAAAATTCGCGTTCACCGCCGACGAGTATGACATTTTCGAGATTTGCGTCGAGAACCACCCGCCAGCCGGCCATCCGGGGGAGAAACGCGAGGTTTCGCTGATTTTGAAGCACGGAGTCGAGGCGAAGAACTATGATGATATTGCAAAGGCCGAGAAGCTGAAGCCGCTGGAGGTTGAGCTGAGAAGGCTGGAGGATCTCGCCGATTCGATCACCAAGGACTTTGCGTTCATGAGACAGAGAGAGGAGGAGATGAGAAACACGAATGGTGAGGTTTTGAGTCAAAAAAGGCGAAATTTCCGTCAAAATTCATCCAAATTTATCAAAATTGGCCGAAAAACCTCAAATTTGGCTGATTTTGACAGATTTTTTCCAAATTTCAACCAAAAACTCACAATTTTCTTTCTAGAGTCCACCAACAGCCGTGTGCTGTACCTCTCGATCTTCTCGATGCTCTGCCTGCTCGGTTTGGCCATCTGGCAAGTACTCTTCCTTCGCAACTACTTCAAATCCAAGAAACTCATCGATTAGTAATTCCCTTCTTTAAATATTTATTTTTAAAATTAATTTATCAAAAAACTTTAAATTTTTCGGTTTCCCACCCATTTCCTTCCAAAATTTCTTGCGTTTCCCCCCATTTTCTATGTGATTTCCCCCTTCTTTTTTGACTAGATAATGATGATGTTTATTGATAAGTGTAGTTTAGCTGCACCACCCCCAAGTATCATGATAAGGGTATTTTGTATAGTGAGTAAGAGTCGATTGTTGTCCATTGTTTTCCCTTTTCCCCCGAAACGAAAAAAAAACAAGAAAAAATGAAAAAAGTCTAGACCCGGGTTCATAGAAGACAACTACCATCCAATTTCCGATACATTCCCTCTTCTATCAGTTTGTTATCATTATCACTTTCCCCTCATCTTATCAGTTACCATGTACTACCTCCACGTGATCCACTACATCGCCTTCTTGGGAGCCCAAACTTTCAACGCAATTCTAGCAATTCTGATTGTCAGAAGAGCCGGGAAGTTGTTTGGTGCTTACAGGAATGTCATGCTCATTTTCACCTTGTGCTCCATGTGGTATTCATTGGTAGAGATTTTGACACAACCTGTAAGCCAAGGATTTAGAATCTGAATCCTGACAACTTCCAGGTTCTTCACATGAAAGGCCCAATGTGTGTCGTGTTCGTCGACCACGGCTGGTTTACCACAGAAACCGGCAATCTTATTGTTTGTAAGTGGGCCTATAAAGCCTGAAAGCCCAAACAACTTTCAGGCCTTCACTGCGCCACATTCGGCTTTATCATTTCCGCGCTAACCGCCCAATTCTTCTATAGATATTGTGTTCTTTGCAAGCCAAAAATCTTGAAATTTTTGAATGGCCCAAATCTGGCGCTGATCTTTTTACCATGCCTTGTGATCTATGCTGGCTGGTTTGAAGTGGTCAATTGGGGATACCCAGCGTCCCCTGAGAAGCGGGAGTATTTACGGTAAGCTGGAACCGCGACGCGACCGCAGCGCGGCTGGGAAAAGCTGCTTGACCGCGACGCGACCGCAGCGCGTCTGGGAAAAGCTGCAACTGCGCTCCAATGAACTTTTCCCAGGGAAGACCTCAAACTAATCTTTAACGCCGACTCTATGACAGTCCCCCTAGTTGCTCCTTACTACTGGAGCCTTGGTTTCAATGGGGAGAAGCTGTGGAACCTTGAAGACTTGATATCAGCTGGCATTTGTGTTCTTATCATTGTAAAGTTAACATTCTTATCAGTAATCACCTTATCACCTTATCAGGGAACCCTTTGCAATATGATCCTGTTCTTCGCCTTTAACATTTACTGGTACATGAAAACCGCCAGTGTCCACTTGAGCCAACGCACCCTTGAGCTTAATCGACAGCTTTTTCTTATGTTAAGTGTTCAAGTAAGTTTCTTAGTTTCTTATCACTGATAAAAAGTCTCTTATCACCCAGACAATCTTCCCCTTTATCACCATGTACATCCCAGTTGGTCTCCTTATCAGTCTCCCTCTATTCAACCTGAGCCTCCACCCCTACACAAACTACACCAGTGCCAGTATCGCGTTGTATCCACTGATAGAGCCACTGATAGCAATGTGCGCTATCAGTGATTTCAGGAAGACTATTTTAAGGGTGTTGGGGTTCCGGAAAGAACAGTCTGTGTCTTCACTTGAGGTGTTTACAATGGATATTGTGAGGCGGAGGAGTACAACAATGGGAACTTCTGTGATACAGTGATTGAGTCTTATCAGTTGGGTTTCTTATCAGTTATCACCTTGGGCTTTTATCAGCTATCACCTATTGCTCTTATCAGTTATTCCCTGGTTCTTATCAGTCCCTCTTATCACTACATTCAGCTATTCACTACATCAGCTTCCTTAGCGCCCTGGCCTTTCCTTTGAGCCCTCCAAGTGTGAGCTCCTTGTGATAAAGTGATAAGGCTATCATTCCAGTCTGATAAGCATCTGAATCATGAATAAAGTGAAGAAGTACGTCAAAGAAATCAGAATCACACATCACCATCTTGTTTTGTATTTTTCACTAGTAGTTCTGACTTCTCTCACTTCTTTCAACCCACGAGACTAATTTCCGGAACACTGGCCTTCTCTCTTATCACTGATAACACCTTATCACAATATCATGTTCTACCTCCACCTAATCCACTACATCGGCTTCTTCGGAGCCCAAACCTTCAACTCAATCCTTGCACTTCTAATTATCAAGCGTGCCGGCCGGCTCTTCGGAGCTTATCGTCATGTCATGCTCTTTTTCACTTTATGCTCAATGTGGTTCTCCTGGGTGGAGATTTTGACGCAACCTGTAAGTGATAAGGTATCACTGATAAGAAAATCTCTTTCCAGGTAATGCACATGAAAGGCTCCATGTTCGCAGTCTTCATCGACAACGTCGACTTCCCGCCAGAGCTCGGCGAGCTCATCCTCTGCCTTCACTGCGCCTCATTCGCCTTTCTCATTTCCGTCTTTGCCGCACAATTCTTCTACAGATATTGTGCGCTGTGCAAGTCTGATTACAACTGATAACAGCCCTTATCATTGTTTTCCAGACTCTCCATAATGAACCTTCTCACTGGGTACCGCATCTATCTGATCTTCCTTCCCTGCTTCATGGTATATTTTTTCTGGTTCAAGGTCTCGGAATGGGGGACAATGTCGACTTCCGAGAAGCGGGAATACTTGAAGGATGACCTAGAAGTCATGTTTGACAGGGATTCAAAATCCATCCCATTTGTCGCAGTGCTCTACTGGACAATTGGCCCGGATGGCCGGAAGATCTGGAGGTTCAAAGATCTCTTATCAGCTGGGATGTATGTCTTTATCATTGTGAGCTTACTGATAAGCCTTCTTCTCTTATCACACTAATCAGAACACCGTCTCCTCAATGATTCTATTCTTCGCGTTGAAAATCTACTTCCACATGAGAACCGCCTGTACTCACATGAGCCAAAAGACCCTTGACCTCAATCGCCAACTCTTTATCATGCTCACAGTTCAGGTTTCTTATCAGTGATTTCCCTTATCAGTGATAACTTCCAGACCATTGTCCCATTTGTTCTGATGTACATCCCAATTGGTCTTGTCATCGGGCTCCCGTTTTTCAACTTGAATCTCGGGGAATTTGTGAATTTGGCTAGTGCCAGTATAGCCATTTATCCAATGATAGAGCCACTGATTGCAATGTTTTGTATTACTGATTTCCGATGGACAGTGTTTCGTAAGTGATAAGGAATGATAAGAACTGATAAAAGTTTCAGAGATCCTGGGAATCCAGAAGTACAGCGCAAGGGTGTATACAATATCAGATGGGACAAATGCAGCGACTCAACCTTCCAGAGCCTACTGATAGATGATAGCTGATAACTGATAACTGATAACATAAAGAACTGATCTCAATCTCATATCAAACATCAAAAAACATGATTCATAGGGTTCTGAAATCCCGGTTGTACCTACAATCCACACTGAAAAACAAGACTTTCCTCTAGTCTGTAAGTTATTCCTTATCACTGATAACTGATAATGTTCTACCTCCACCTGATCCACTACATCGGCTTCTTCGGAGCCCAAACCTTCAACTCAATCCTAGCGATTCTAATTATCAAGCGAGCCGCCCGGCTCTTCGGAGCTTATCGCCACGTCATGCTCGTTTTCACTTTGTGCTCCATGTGGTTTTCAGTGGTGGAGATTGTGACGCAACCTGTAAGTGATAAGGTATCACTGATAAGAGAAGCTCTTTCCAGGTAATGTACATCAAAGGCTCCATGCTAGTCGTCTTCATCGATCACGGAAGCTTCAGCCCTAAGATCGGAGGCTTGATCCTCTGCCTTCACTGCTCCTCATTCGCCTTCCTAATCTCTGTCTTCGCCGCTCAATTCTTCTACAGATATTGTGTCCTCTGCAGGTACCCCTTATCAGTTTCCTTATCTCCTAATCAATCCAGAATCAAAACCTCCAACCTATTCAATGGGAACCGTATCTTTCTGATCTTCCTCCCTTGCATTGCAGTATATCTAATTTGGTTTGAAGTGGTCGCTTATGGAATGTCAGCTAGCCCTGAGAAGCGGGAGTATTTACGGTAGACCACGGCTGCAAATGCGCTCCAATGAACTTTTCCTAGGAAAGACCTCAAGGCGCAGTTTGATGCGGATTCAATGATGGTTCCACTGGTGGGACCCTATTATTGGAGCCAAGATTGTCATGGGAGGCATTGGAGGATCAAAGATCTGGTGACCTCTGGGATGTATGTGGTTATCATTGTGAGTTTGCTGATAAGGGTTACTGATAAGAAATCACAATCAGACAATCGTCTCCTCAATGATCCTGTTCTTCGCTTTGAAAATCTACTTCCACATGAAAAACGGAAGTGTTCACATGAGCCAAAAGACCCTTGACCTTAATCGCCAACTCTTTATCATGCTGATTGTCCAGGTATCATTCTTATCAGTGATAACTTGCAGACCATTGTCCCATTTGTCTTGATGTACATCCCAATTGGGTTGATCCTGGGCTTCCCATTCTTCGGCTGGAATCTTGGGAACTATGAGAACTACGCCAGTGCCAGTATTGCCATTTATCCGATGATAGAGCCACTGATAGCGATGTATTGTATCAGTGATTTCAGGAAGACGATTTTGAGTGAGTGATAAGGGTTTATCACTGATAAGGAGATCAATTTAGGAACCACAAGGATTCAAAAGCATACGTCTAGGATTTCTACGATAGGCGAGGAAACTGCGGGGAAAGGATACGGTGGAACTAGTCCTTCAACTGAAACAAGGGCAATATAGATTGTTTATTGTGTAAAAATGATAATGATAAAAAAATAAAGAGTTTAAAGAAATAGTTGACGAGAGAGTACATGAGAGAGTGCAGAGAGAAATAGGGGTGAGAGAGTGTGGGATAAGGGGAGACGCAGAGAAAGGGGCAGAGAGTAGGGAAAATGGAGAGAGTGCAGAGAAAAACAAAGTGAACTGATCGGGTTTGTGATAAAGTACTGATAAGGGATCAGTCCTGAAACTTTCAGAGTCCAGGAATCAAGCTTTAGATCCTAATAAAAGTGTCCTAATAAGAATGCCTGATAACTTGATAAGGAATGCAAATCCCTAAAAACTATCAACAGGAAAGTTGTTCAGAATGGAATTTCCTATCGATTGCACATCTTATCAGTGCAATTCCAATTAGAATTGATAAGGTTTCAACGCTCTGAAAAACCAGGTTCTCCCAATGAACCACCGTGGAACAGCACAACAACAAGATACAACTTGTTATCAATCCCTTATCATTATCAACTATTCAGACTTGATAATGAACATGAATTTCTGATCTTTGTTGGATTATCACTATACTAAATGAATCACTGTCTCCAGGGAAATCAGAATTCGGAATCAGAAGTATATATATATATAGAAGATGGAAAGCTCACTAGACAGGTGATAACAACTAATCAGTGTGAATTTCAAAAGAGTTCTTACTACTTTCGCGTTTTCTCTTATCATTGATAGCTTATCACTGATAACTTCCCAATGTTCTACCTCCACCTAATCCACTACATTGGCTTCTTCGGAGCCCAAATCTTCAACTCAATCCTTGCGCTTCTAATTATCAAGCGAGCCGGCAAGCTGTTCGGTTCTTATCGTCATGCCATGCTTGTGTTCACATTGTGCTCCATGTTGCTCTCTTGGGTGGAGATACTGGCTCAGCCAGTGTTGTACATGAAGGGTCCGATGTTCGTGGTGTTCGTGGATCATTCGAGTCTTCCAATGATGGTCAGGGATTTGTTGCCTGGTGAGTTCAGGGAGTTCAAGGGCTTCAAGGCTTCAAGGCTTCAAGGCTTCATGGCTTCCAGGCTTCAGGCTCTAGGCTTCCAGGCTTCCAGGCTTCTAGGCTTCAAGGCTTCCAGGCTTCCAGGCTTCCAGGCTTCCAGGCTTCTAGTCTTCTAGGTTTCTAGGCTCCATGCTCTTAGGCCTCTAGGCTTCCAGGCTTCCAGGCTCATAAGCTTCTAGTCTTTCAGCCCTTCACTGTGGAACATTCGGCTTCCTGATCGCTGTCCTAGCCGCCCAGTTCTTCTATAGATACCTGGCTCTTTGCAAGTAAGTATCACTTCAGAATCCCAGAATCCAATCCCTCAGAACCCATCTCCTCCACCACTTCAATGGCTCCCGGATCCTTCTGATCTTCCTTCCACCCCTTCTAATCTACATTCTCTGGTTTTCCGTGGTTGACTGGGGAATGTCAGCTACTCCTCAAAAGCGGGAGTATTTACGGTGAGCCGCGACGCGACCGCAACGCACATGGCAACTTTCAGGGAAGATCTAAAGCTTTTCTATGATGCTGATTCAATGACAGTTCCTTTCATAGCTCCCTTGTACTGGGAAGTCACCGGAGAGAAGGTCTGGAGATTCAAAGATGTCTTATCAGCTGGGATTTGCAGTTTGATCATTGTAAGTGATTAATATTTTATCACTGATAACTCCTTCAGATGCTCTTATCAACCTCTATCCTTTTCTTCGGTCTCAATATCTATCTCCATATGAAAAACTCCAGTGCTCACATGTCCCAGCGAACTCTCGAGCTCAATCGCCAACTCTTTATCATGCTGATAGTTCAGGTAGGATTCTTATCAGTGGGACCCCTTATCAGTGATCACTTCCAGACCCTTATCCCCTTTATCACCATGTACATCCCAGTTGGTTTATTCATAGTGCTCCCATTTTTCAACGCGACACTCGGGAAATACGTGAATTACCCTAGCGTCAGTATCACTATGTATCCAATGATAGAGCCACTGATAGCAATGTGCGCTATCAGTGATTTCAGGAAGACTATCAAAAGTGATAAGGTGATAGGGTATCAGTGACTGATAAGGATGTTTCAGAGCTGATACGGAAGGGTGCGAGAGTAGCTGTAATGCCAGAGAACTACGCGATGACTACGAATGTCTCCGAGTCAAAGACAATTGTTAACTGATAAGAGATGATAATAAAGCATCACTATACTAATTTCCGGTTTATCACTCATCACCTGTTATCACTTCTCTGATAGCTTATCACTCTATCATGTTCTACCTCCACCTAATCCACTACATCGGCTTCTTCGGAGCCCAAACCTTCAACTCAAGCCTAGCAATTTTGATTATCAAGCGAGCCGGCAAGCTTTTCGGAGCTTATCGTCATGTGATGCTCATTTTCGCGATATGCTCCATGTGGTTTTCATGGGTGGAGATTCTGACGCAACCTGTAAGTGGAGCAGGGGTTCTGGAGCCCTGGATTCTGGAGCCCTAGATTCTGGAGCCCTGGATTCTGGAGCCCTGGATTCTGAAGCCCTGAATCCTGAAGCCCTAGATTCTGGAGCCCTGGATTCTGGAGCCCTAGATTCTGGAGCCCTGGATTCTGGAGCCCTGGATTCTGAAGTCCTGAATCCTAGAGCCCTGGATTCTGGAGACAGGGATTCTGGAGCCCTGGATTCTAAAGCCCTGAATCCTGAAGCCCTAGATTCTGGAGCCCTGGATTCTGGAGCCCTAGATTCTGGAGCCCTGGATTCTGGAGCCCTAGATTCTGAAGCTCTGGATTCTGGAGCCCTAGATTCTGGAGCCAGGGATTCTGGAGCCCTAGATTCTGGAGCCCTGGATTCTGAAGCTCTGGATTCTGGAGCCAGGGATTCTGGAGCTCTGGATTCTGGAGCCCTGGATTCTAGAGCCCTGGATTCTGGAGCTCTGGATTCTAGAGCCAGGGATTCTGGAGCCCTGGATTCTGAAGCCCTAGATTCTGGAGCTCTGAATTCTGGAGCCCTGGATTCTGGAGCCCTGGATTCTGAAACTCTGGATTCGGAAGCCTTGGATCCTGGAGTCCTGGATTCGGAAGCCCTGGATTCTGAAGCTCTGGATTCGGAAGCCCTGAATTCTGGAGCCCTGGATTCTGAAGCCCTGGAGCCCTGAATCCTAAAGCATCTTCCAGGTAATGCACACCAAAGGCTCCATGCTCGTCGTCTTCATAGACCACTCCAACTATTCCCCAGAATTCGGCGAATTCATAATCCGCCTTCACTGTGGATCATTCGCCTTCTTGATTTCAGTCTTCCCGGCTCAATTCTTCTACAGATACGCTGTTCTATGCGAGTAAGCCTTCAGAATCCTTCAGAATCCCATCCAACCCAATTCCAGTTTGAAATCCCTAACCTACTTCAGTGGGCCTCGAATCCTACTCCTTTTCCTACCTTCCCTGGCAGTTTATATCACTTTTTTTGAGCTGGTCAAATGGGGAATGTCTGAAAGTTTTGAGAAGCGAGTGTATATAAAGTTGGTTCGATGGAGCGCACTTCCAACTCGGACTCTTTTTTCAGGGAAGAGCTCAAAGAGCAGTTTGACCTAGATTCAATGAAGATTCCAATGGTGGCTCCATACTATTGGAGTCTTGGGCCGGATGGGGAGAAGGAGTGGAGGTTTAGAGATATCATGTCTTCAGCGATGTGCTCACTGATTATTGTGTGATAAGGCTTATCAGTGATTGATTCTGATAAGAATTTCAGACCGTTATCTCTACAATGATCATCTTCTTCGCGTTGAAAATCTACTTCCACATGAAAACCGACACTGCTCATATGAGCTCCAAGACTATTGAGCTTAGCAAACAACTCTTCCGAATGCTTACAGTTCAGGTAGAGAGGCTTATCAGTGATAGCCTTTATCAGTGATAGCTTTCAGATCATTGTCCCATTCATCCTAATGTACATCCCTGTCAGTTTCGTTATCATTTTCCCATTCTTTGGAATCAGTTTGGGGGAGTATACAAACTACGCCAGTGCAAGTATAGCTATCTACCCGTCTATTGAGCCACTGATAGCGATGTATTGTATCAGTGATTTCCGGGAGACACTGAGAAGTGATAAGGTGATAAGATATCAGTTAAAGGCTTGATTCTTTCAGGAGTTGTTCTCAGAGGCTGTTCAAATCGAGTGTCAGCGGAGCAGTATGGAACTTCAAGTCGAACTGAGACGAATACAATTGTGACCTGATCGTTCTCATTTTATCAGTTCAGTTACTGATAAGACATATATCTTCTAATTTCCGGTGCAGACTCCACCTTGTTGTTATCAGCTTATCAGCCCTTATCACTTTATCACAATGTTCCTCCTCCATCTATTCCACTATATCGGCTTCTTCGGCGCTCAAATCAACAACTCAATTCTTTCATTTCTAATCCTAAAGAGAGCCCCTAAACTTCTCGGAGCTTACCGCCACGTCATGCTCACATTCACAATATGCTCCATGTGGTTTTCATGGGTGGAGATTGTCACGCAACCTGTGAGTGATAAGGTATCACTGATAAGTCAAGAGCTTTTAGGTGGTTCATCACAAAGGGCCAATGTTCGTGGTGTTTCTGGAAGAGAGAGGGTTCTCGGAAAGAGTGGGACATTTCATTGCTTGTGAGTTAGGGTTCAGGAGGAGGAGTAGGGTTCAGGCTTCAGGGTTTAGACTTTAGGCTTCTTGGCCTTTAGGCTTCAGGCTTCCAGGCTTCCAGGCTTCCAGGCTTCCAGGCTTCCAGGCTTCAGGCTTCTAGGCTTCCAGGCTTCAGGCTTCAGACTTCAGGCTTCAGGCTTCAGGCTTCAGGCTCTCAGGCTTCAAGGCTTCAAGGCTTCAAGGCTTCAAGCTTTTGGCTTTTCAGGCTTTGGGACTCAAATTTCTGGCTTCTAGGCTTCCAGGCTTTCAGACTTCTAGGCCTATTTCCAGTATTTCAGGCCTTCACTGCGGAACATTTGGCTTCATCACATCTGTCCTAACTGCCCAGTTCTTCTATCGATACCTGGTTCTTTGCAAGTATCCATTTTCCCAGAGCCCCTTCCCCCAAATCCCCTATTTCCAGACCTCAAACCCTTCGTTTCTTAACCGGTTTCCGCTTGTTTTCAATCTTCCTTCCCTCCCTTTTCATCTACATCTTCTGGTTTTCCGTGGTTGACTGGGGAATGTCAGCTACCCCTGAAAAGCGAGAGTATTTACGGTAACCGCGACGCGACCGCAACGCATCTAAAAACTTTCAGGGGAGAGCTGAAGCTTATCTTTAACATCGACTCAATGTCAGTGGCCTTCATAGCATCCTGGTACTGGGAGATTTCAGATTCCCAGAGAATCTGGAGGTTCAAGGATGTCTTATCAGCTGGGATTTGCGTTTTGATAATTGTAACTGATGTCTTATCACTACAATCAGTTCTTATCACTTCTTAACACTTCAGGGAACCCTTTGCTCTCTGATCCTCTTCTTCGCTATCAATATCTTCTTCCACATGAAAAACGCTAGTTCTCAAATGAGCCAAAAGACCGTTGACCTCAACAAACAGCTATTTGTGATGCTATGCGTTCAAGTGAGTTGCTTATCACCTTATCACCTTATCACTTTGCAGACCTTGTTCCCCTTCTTCACAATGTACATCCCAGTTGGTCTCCTCATCGGGTTACCGTTGCTCAACCTGAGCATGAACCCCTACACCAACTATGCAAGTGCCAGTATTGCCATTTATCCAATGATAGAGCCACTGATAGCAATGTATTGTATCAGTGATTTCCGGAAGACCATTGCAAATTTCATGAGGGGATGGAAGCGTGGGCCAAGGGTAGCTACAGTGAGAACCTATATAATCACTGGTAATCAACTGGCAACCTCCACTGGGTCAGCAGTTCCAAACTGATAAGACTTTTCAACAACTGATAACTGATAAAAGCAAAGTCAACAGCCAATCGTTCCGACACAATGTAAATAAATGCTCTTTTTCTCTATCTCTTTCGCAATCGATTCCTTCTATCTTTCACTGTCTGCTCCCTCTCGCCGAGCACACTCTCTCTTGCTCAAAGTGTAATTGTGTTTCTTCATCTCCCTCTTCCTCACAACTTTTCCAATTACAATAAAAAATAAAATGGAAGAGAATCCGCTTCAATGTACAATCTGCAAGAATGTGAGTCACTCCTCTATGATTCATAACATTCAATTTTTCTTTCAGGAGCTCGAAGAGCCCGTTTTGCTCAATTGCCATCACACAACATGTCGGAAATGCTCAACGGGCTCACCAATCTGTAAAGGATGCTCACCAAATCCGTCCACTTCCCGGAGCCATACCCCACAGCCGGATCGGTTGGCGGCGTTTTTACTGGATGCGTCGAAGGAGGAAATGGAGGAGTGCGCGAATTGTGAGCAGGTATGGAAGTGCTTGGACTCTTTATATCTCAAAAACTAGAGAAAATGGGGAAAAGTGATCAATTGCAAAGTTGAAGAGGAGGTAATAAACTATTAGTTTGTAGTTTGACACTTTTTGCTATCACTGATAACTGATAAGATATGGGGGCTATCAAGGAGGTGAAAAGCTACAAGTTCGCAATTGATCACTTTTTCCTATCTCTCATATCTTATCAGCTATCAGTGATAGCAAAAAATGATAAATTGCAAAGTTGTAGAGGAGGTTTTGCTCTACAAGTTTGCAACTGATAACTTTTTGCCATCACTGATAGCTGATAAGATATGAGGGTTATCAAGGAGGTGAAAAGCTACAAGTTCGCAATTGATCACTTTTTTCTATCTCTTATATCTAATCAGCTATCAGTGATAGCAAAAAACGATCAATTGCAAACTTGTAGATCAAAACTTGCTCTACAACTTCACTATTGATCACTTTTCCTTATCTCCCTTACTTCTCCAGATATAACAACTCTCAGATCTCCCTCCCCATGTTCTACTGCGAGACCTGCCAGCAATCCCTCTGCCTTTCCTGCCGAAGCGCCACCCATCAAGCCCGGATGTTCTCCTCCCACAAGATCATAAGCTCGGATGAGCGGAGCAAAGTCTATGGCTCAGCGCTTTGCAAGGATCACAATGAGCCCTATATCCTTTACTGCTCCGATGTCCGAAAGCTAGTTTGTATTCAGTGCTTCAATGGGCGGCCTCTAGAAGAGCGTCACAGCTTCATTTCCATAGAGCAGGGCCATCGGATGTGCCTGGAGAAGATCGAGCAATCAGCTGCGAAGCTCCGATTCTATCAATCAGAACGTCAGGAGGAGCTCAATGTGAGGCAGCGGATTCTAGAAGAGAACGCTTCGAATTTCGATGAAGCCAGGAACTCCCTTTATCAGTTGTGTCAGCAGATCATTGATACAGTGATGACGACGAGGGAGACATTGGCGAAGGAATTGGTGAAGCAACAGGAGCAGAGTGATGAACAGTGCAAGAGACAGATCAAGGAGATTGAGGCGGTTATGGTGAGTTCCCTTATCACTTTCTAATCAATAAATCCTTATCACTTTAGAGCCCAGTCCGTCTCTGCCTCTTCTCGGCCCAGATACTTTGCACCACCGCTTCCAAACTAGATGTGCTCCAGCTCTGCCAGCAGCTCCAAAAGCGAATCAGCACGATTCTCGACAAAACAGTGGATAAACTTCCAGTTTCCTCAACGCCCGACAGTATCGAGGTCAGGTCGGATTTGGCAAAGGCACTGGAGCCATATCTGGGAATGTCGGCTGCGTGGTGTCCGATTAGCGTTTCGAGGGAGGGCAGTTCGTCGAATTCGTACAAGAGAGGGTCAGGATCGCATAAGGTGGTGCCTATGATGAGCAAGTTTCAAGCGACTATTGATTTGGCAGGAGCTTTCGGGATTTTGTTTGGCAAGGTTGAACGTGAGTTTTATCGTTTTTGGTGGGCTCCAAACTTGGGCTCCAGAAGCTCAAAAGCTTGAAAATTAAGCTTCTAGGCCTACTTTACACCACCTTCCTAGTTCTATATTGTTCCAGACCCCCTGCGTCAGTTGGTTGTTGAGCTTGCCTCCACCAGTCAACAAGTCCTCGAGACCCAGCGAGACTTGACCATTCGAAGGTGCCTAATTGAGAAAGAAGATGTGGAGAAGCTTGTGAAGATGTGTAAGAAGATCGAGGCGAATCTAGGGATGCATAGTGCCGCGCTGGACGGAATGCAGTCGGAGATGCAGGAGATTTGGCAGGAGCAGTTGGATCGAGTCCGGAGGCAGCAGATTATATATCGGGAGAAGGTGGAGGAGATTTTGAACTTGAGGGATACGGCGAGACAAGTTCTGACCGCTGCCAAGCAGCTTGTCCCATATGTCTCATGCATTCTCAACATGAATGCCATGATCGATCCGAAGCGTTGCCATCCACCGGATCCGGCTCCGATGGAGAGTATTTGCCTGGAGATCACTGGAATAGAGCCTAACAGTCAGACGAGGATACTGGCGATTGAGAAGGAGGAGGAGAATCGGCGGTTGAGTCAGGAGGCAAAGAAGAAGGAGGAATTGGCTGGGCAGAGTGCCGTGATGAAGTCGCTGAAGCATGGGAAGATGAAGAGGAAGGAGATGAGTCGGATGATGGTGAACACGAATCGGGAGAGGAGTCCCGGAGGCACGGATACCGCGTTGATTAGTCCGTGTGTCAGGAGAATGTGAGTTGGGATTCTGACTGGGGGTCTGGGGCATCTTCTGAATCTCAAAAGCCCTTTACGAAGCCTATGACGTCTCCTGAAACTCAGGGTAGATTCTGAAAGTTCTAGGGATTCTCCTGAATCCTATGACGTCTGCTGAAGTTCAGCATGTATTCTAGAGGATCTGGGACGTCTTCTATGCCCTTCTGAATCCAGTACCATCTTCAGAAGACGTCAAAGGATTTAGATAGATCTGGAACGTTCTGGAAGCGTCTGAGACATTTTCTGAATCCCTTAACCTTGCCTAAAGCTTGATGCAATTTCTAGAAAGCCTGGGACGTCTTCTGGCGGATTCTGAAAGACCCAGGGCTTCTCCTGAATCCTATGACGTCTGTTGAAGCTTTGGACGACTTTAGTAGACGTCCCAGGCTTCTGTAGTCTCTAACGGCTTCTGAATGACTTCTGAAGCTCAGAATACTGACCCTAACAACCCAATCCTTTCTCTTCCAGAAGCTCCAGTATCCTCAAAGAAGAGACCAACTCTGAGCTGGACGCCGAAGAGTTCCTCGATGAATCTTTCGAGCTCAGCGGCGAGCAATACGAAGAAATCGTCGATGGTACCCTAACCGAAGAGGATCGTTGCAGTTCTGCCCTCCTCCTATCCCTGGATCTTCCCTCCGACTCCCTCCAACCCCTTCCATCACTGGATCAACTACTCGGAAGGATCCCACTGGCATCCCGTGTCACTCAAAACATCGGATTCAGTCGAGGAGCCATGCTGCAGAGCCTGAACGATGTGTTTGCGCTCCAGAAGCCGCCGACTCCGGAGAATCTGAGTGTGTCGGAGGAAAGGAATGTGTTGGCTTCAGCGGTTCGGAGTGCAGAGAAAAGGAAAAGTGGGGCAGGGCTCGAGGAGATAGTGGCTGAGAAGGCAGTGGTGGCTGATAAGGCCGAAAAGAAGCCCATAACCCGACGACGTGTCAAGAAGACCTCCGAGCCGTCTGAATCCACTGAGCCCATTTTCAACCCACCACCCGATTGCCCATTTGTGCCACAAGAGATTTTTGAAAAGTTGGAGCTAGATGATCGGATTGGAACCTTTGAAGCCAAGGAAAGGGTGCTTCAAAGTCTCAAGGAGAAGATGAATGTTCAGAATTAGACCTGTCATGTACCTGTTACTGTTATGTATTATATTACCGGTGCCCCCTTCCTTTACATTGTATCATTTCTGTTCTAACCCATAAAACCATTGAGGCATAGCTTTGATCCGAAGAAAAGTTGTAAATATTGCTAAAGGGCTAATGTTTGTTCAAGGATTTCCTTCTTGAACTAAACACTAAACTAGATTGGCTTCTGGATCCAGGTCAAATCAGAAAAGGGGCGTGACCACGTATCAAAGTCATAATTCCTCATTTCGCTGGTCTGTGTCCTTCATGATACGGCTGTACTTTCTCCTCGTCCTTCCGGCCGTGTTCGGATGTCGGGACGATGAGAGTGCCGCGTTTTTTGTCAATGGTGAGGCGAGATTGCCGGCGGCGGCGACGGCGTGCTTCAATTCGTGTGACAG
>LR538955.1:1490159-1500620 GCA_900536315.3 Caenorhabditis becei | reverse complement strand
TTGTGCTCATTTATCTTGCTCCTCCTCCATCCCGAGCCATTCATCCAAATTCTGTGCTCTTTTCCAATTTTCGCCGGCTCGTAAACAAAACAGGGAGGGGCCCCGCAGGGTATTCCATCTTTGTCGACACATATATTTATGAAAAATTGGGTGCCGTCCTTCTCTTGGAGCTCCTCTTCTCGGGAGGAGCTCTCGCCATTTTGTGCTGCTTTTTCACTCAATTGCGCCTCATTTATTCAGATGAGCCAACAAGAGGCACATACTTGTGTGAATGAAAAAAAGATGAGGGGAGAAAAGAGGGGAAAAGGGGGGGGAGGGGCATAAGCAATGTGGGGTTGATGAGAAACAGAAATTGAAACAATCCTTGATCTGTTTATTAGAGCTGGGCAGGAGCTGGGAGCTCTAGAAGCCTTCAGAATCCCAGAATATGGAGCCTGGAGCCTGAAGCTTGAAGCCCAGGAGCCCAAGAGCCCAAGAGCCCATGAGCCCAAGAGCCCATGAGCCCATGAGCCCAGGAGCCCAGGAGCCCAGGAGTTCTGGAGCCCATGAGCCCAAGAGACCAGGAGCCCAAGGGCCCAAGACCCCAAGAGCACAAAAGCCCAAAAGCCTAAAAGCCTAAAAGCCTAAAAGCCTTGGATATCAGGAGTCCAGAAGCCTGAAAATCCAAGTTTAAAGCATCAAGTCTTAAACTTCAAGCCTCAAGCCTCAAGCTTAACGCCTCTGAGCCCAAGGCACAAAAGTTTCAGGCCCTTAAGCCCAAATGTTTAGGCCCAAAAGCCCAAAAGCCTAAAAACCCAAAAGCTCAAAAGCCCAAAAGCTCAAAAGCCCAAAAGCTCAAAAGCCTGGAAGCTTCAAGCCCAAAAGCCTAGAAGGTTCAATCCTCAAGCCCTCAAGCTTCAAGCCTCTTTCAAGCTTCAGGCCCTCAAGCTTCAGGTCCAAATGTTTAGGCCCAAAAGCCCAAAAGTTCAGGCCCAAAAGCCTAAAAACTTCCAGCCTCCAGCCCCCAAGCCCAAGCCCACAAACCTACAGTAATCCCCCTCCTCCCCCCCTCTCCCTCTTTTTTTCCCCGATTCCATCCCATTCCCCTCCCCCCTTTTCCCCCATTTCCAAAGAAGACCCATTAACCATCAAAAGATGCTTCACCAAGAGCCCCACTCTTCTTCATTTTATTGTGTTTCTTTCGGGTGCTTCAAAATCCTCCTCCATTTATGAAAGTGTCCTTTGTTCTTCGTCAAGCACACACGGAGAATTTCAAACTCTTCGGGGGAAACCCACAATGTGACCTAGTTCCTGCGGGAGCAAGGGAGGGAGGATCCAGATCACATGACACGCCCCTGAGCAGCTGTGTGCTCCACCTCCTGTCTCACTGGGCTCCAGCCATCAGTATCATCTCGGCGCGGCGAGTGTCTACCCACCACTTGTGTTTATTCTGCAGAGCCCAAAATTAGAGGGCGGAAGCTTAGCACTTTGCCTCATTGCTTTTTCATTTCATTTGTTTCTCCATTGCTCTCTGGCTCCAATTCTAGCTCTGTTAAAGGCTCAATCTCTGATTCCAGGTAACAATGGTGGAGGCCGCGCAAGTGGCCGAACGTGAGCAATGGTCCTCTTGGGCCGACTTCATCATGTCCTGCATCGGCTATGCCATTGGGCTTGGCAACGTTTGGCGGTTTCCGTACCTTTGTTATCAGAACGGAGGAGGTAATCTGATCTTTCCCTCCCCCTTCTTCTCCCGACTCATCAATCATCGCCTACCCTCTGTGTTTGATAATACATAATTCCCGTTGTAAGATGGCTGGAGCGAGAGGGTGTGAAGCTCGCGAGACAATTTGTCAGGGCATCCCCGGGACAATTTGTCAAATGGCTCCGCTCGGCCGGGCCGCTCATAAATCACCAATTTGCAGGCGCCTTCCTGATCCCCTATGTCATTTCGCTGGTCTTCTGCGGAGCGCCGCTGTTCATTTTGGAGACGTCATGGGGACAGTTGATGTCGGTTGGAGGATTGGGAATGTTCAAGATTTGTCCGATTTTCAAAGGTAAGATTGGCCTGAGAAGGGCCTGGGGAAGGCCTAGGGTAAGCCTAAATTTGACCTGAGCTTCATCAAAGATTGACCTGAGCTTGATACAAGTTTGACCAAACTTTGGTCTGAATTGGCCTAAATTAGCCTTATGTTTGGCCAGGTCCCAAACATGGCCTAGTTTGGCTTAGATACAGGTCAAAACTGATCTGAGCTAGGCCTAAGCTTGACCTACTTTTGCTTAAAGCTTGGCCTGATTTTGGCCTAGATTCACTTACTTTTGGTCAAAGCTTGAGCTAGTTAACGTTAGCTTGACCGACTTACAGTAATCCTGAACTAGTTACAGTGGGCTCTTGACCTACTTTTGGCCTAAACTTGACCTACTTTTGGCTGTAGTTCGACCGAACTTTGGCCCAGTTTGACCTACCAAGCTCAAATCAAAATCGGCCTAGATCAGCATGGATGAATCTTGAATCAGTCTAGACCCACTAAAATCGGCCCTGAATTATCTCTAGACCAGGATAGATCAAGCCTATGCTTGCCCTAGTTTTGGCCCAGTTTCACCTACCAAGCCCAAATAAAAGACGGCCTAAATCAGCCTAGATTAGCTTGGATGAAGCTTGAATCAGTCTAGACCATCTCTTAACCTTTCCAGGCGTCGGAATCGCCGCTGCCGTCATGGCCTTCTGGCTGAACATCTACTACATTGTGGTCCTCTCCTGGGCCGCCACCTACCTCTACAACTCGTTTACCCTGGATGATGTGCCATGGCGCAACTGTGACCATGAGTGGAACACGCCAAAGTGTCGATCCGAATATGTCAAGATCCCGTGTGATAGTAACCGAACAATCGCCGAGTTTTTCAATGTGAAAGTGCTGACTCATGATCATATTCATGAGTATAAAAAGCAATTTTTCGTGGGCGACAAGTCGAATTGGACTGTATGCTCTGCAGCGGATCTGTCAGTGGTGTCTCCTGTGAAAGAGTTCTGGAAGTAGGTCAACCCCCTTCGGATCCTCTTTGATCTTTACCTTGCAGCCACCGCGTCCTAGGAATCTCCGCAGGGCTCGAGCATCCCGGAGGTCTTCGTTGGGACCTGGCAATCTTCCTCTTCTTCGTCTGGGTCATCTGCTATCTCTGCATCTTCAAAGGTGTCAAATGGACCGGAAAAGTCGTCTATATCACTGCCTCCTTCCCCTATATGATGCTCTTCTGTCTTCTGATCCGTGGCCTAACTCTCGAAGGCGCAGGCGTCGGGCTCGAATTCTATCTGAAGCCTGACTTCAGTAAGCTCTTGGAATCCAAGGTCTGGGTAGATGCAGTAACTCAAGTGTTCTTTTCCTATGGCCTAGGGCTCGGAGCCCTGGTGGCACTGGGAAGTTATAACAAGTTCAACAACAATGTCTACAAGTAAGTGATAAGGTCTTATCACCTAATAAGAACCCTTCAGACAAGCCCTAACAGTCTGCTTTGTCAATTCTGGAACCTCTGTCTTCGCCGGATTCGTCATCTTCTCCTTCATCGGCTTCATGGCAACTCAACAGGAAAAAAGTGTCGCTGAGGTCGCTCAAGCAGGTCCTGGCCTTCTCTTCCTCGCCTACCCATCCGGAATCCTTCAACTCCCCTACACCCAATTCTGGTCCGTTCTCTTCTTCCTAATGGTTCTATTCCTCGGTGTCGACTCGCAATTTTGCACCATGGAAGGCTTCTTTACCGCCATCATCGACGAGTTCCCGCACCTAACTCGAGATAAAAAGTATGGAAGGGAGATATTCGTTGGGATCATTTGTGTGATCTCCTACCTGATCGGATTGACTACTGTAACTGAAGGTGGATTCTATGTATTCCAACTTTTCGACTTCTATGCCGCTTCTGGATGGGCACTCCTCTGGCTCCTTTTCTTCGAGTGCATCGCCATCTCCTGGAGCTTGGGAATCGATCGTTGGTACGAGCACATGAAGAGCATGATCGGCTATTATCCAAGCGGCTGGTGGAAGTTCTGCTGGGTGTTTGCCACCCCGGCGGTCTGTTTCGGTGTCCTGCTGTTCGGTTTGATCAAGTATCAACCACTTCGGATCGACGCTTACAACTATGATTATCCGGTTTGGGGACATGTTTTCGGATGGTTTTTGTCGCTGTCGTCAATGTTGTGCATTCCTGGTTATGCGATATACATTTGGTTCAAGACGCCTGGAACTTTCAAGGAGGTGAGTGGGCGGGGCTGGAATTCAGAAGCCAAAATCTAGAAGATCCCTGGATTCAGTGGCTCTGTGGTTCATGGGCTCCTGGGCTCCTGGGCTCATTGGGCTCCTTGGCTCCTTGGCTTCTTGGCTCCTGGGCTCTTGGGCTCATTGGGCTCCTTGGCTCCTTGGCTTCTTGGCTCCTGGGCTCTTGGGCTCATTGGGCTCATTAGGCTTCCAAGCTTCTGGGCTCCTGGGCTCCTTGGCTCCTGAAGCCCTCCCCTTCTGAATCCCACCAAATCCCGCCTTTTCCAGAAAGTCAAAATCCTGTGCCGCCCGGACATTGAAATCAAAGGCGCCATGGAGAATGCCGAGCAAATGGAGCTTGTCGAAGACTTCCAAAACGCCTGAACCTCTTATAGGAACCTTAAAAGATATATTCCATTTCCTTCTCCCTGCCAATAATCTCTAATTGAAACTCTTTTCCCTGACATTCCGATGCCAAGCCCCCCTTATAGCTGCCATTGTTAAATAGTTCTGTATTGCTTCTTAAGATTTTCAAATTCCTTTATATACCAAAAGCCAAAAATAAAACATCATATTGGTGACTGATAAGAGCAGGTGATAACAAAAACGGAAAACTTTTCTCAACTCCAGTCTTCTCTATCCATCCGAATCCATGGCAACGATTCTGGAAGAGCTCCAGGCCTACTATCACTCTGAATTCCTTCCAAATTGCCCTCACAGCTACAGTAACCCATTGGCAAGCCAGAAAGTGCTCAAGTACACTTCCTGGCTGATTTGTCTTATCACAACTCCTATCAATATGTTTGGAATCTATTGTATAGTTGTGAAGAGCCCAATTGAGATGTTGACTATCAAGTGGTGTATGTTGTATCTTCATTCAATGTGAGTCTGAATTCTTATCAGTGATAGCTTATCACCTTCCAGAGCCACCTTTACAAGCGCCTGGCTAACCATTGGAATGACCCCCTTTGCTTTTTTTCCAGCTTGCGCTGGCTTTACAATGGGATTACTTCCCTATCTGAAAGTTCCTATTGAAATTCAAGGCTACGTGGCGTTCACAGGGCTTGGAAGTAAGATAACTGATAAGATATCAAAGATAGGGAAAAGTGATCAATTGCAAAGTTGTAGAGGAGATAAAAAGGTACAAGTTTGCAATTGACCACTTTTTGCTATCACGGATAGCTGATAAGATATGGGAAGTAGCAGAAAGTGCTCAATTGCATTTGATCACTTTTTTCTATCTCTCATATCTTATCAGCTATCAATGATAGCAATAAGTGATCAATTGCAAACTTGTAGCTTTCTACCTCCTCTACAAGTTTGTAATTGATCGCTTTTCCCTAGCTCTGATAAGAACACTGATAAGATAACTGATTTCTTTCCTTTACAGTGCTCGCTCTCTCGCTGCCCATTCTCTTCGAAAACCGTCAACGCTACCTAGTAGACCACTACAAAATCACCCGTCCAGCCTCCAGAATCCTCTTCTACTCCTGCAACATCCTCTTTGTCCCCTGCTCCCTTCTCGGCCCATTTTCCATTATCTCTGACCAAATCTCAGCTCGTCAGCTTATCCTCCGTCAATTACCCTGCCCATCAGAGGTCTATTTCCACAAACATGTATTCATCCTAAGCTTGAATCACATCCCAATAACCAGCTATCTTCTCGCGCTGACATCGGTTACTGTAGTTCAGATTTTGTATTTCGGTGGTCATTCACTGATATATCTGGCATTTGGGACGAAAACGACTTCAAGATCTACCAGGAAGCTTCAAAGGAGGTTCTTTATGGTGATAAGCGTGCAGTTGACACTTCCATGTGTCATTTTGCTGATTCCAGTGATGTATTTCATTGGGTCAATGTTAACGGGATACTATAATCAAGGTAAGGATCCGAGCTTGAGGGCTTGGGGCTTGAGGCTTCAGGCTTCAGGCTTCAGGGCTCCTGGGCTCCTGGGCTCCATGCTCCAGGGCTTCCTGGCTTCCAGGCATCTAGGCTTCCTGGCTTCCAGGCTTCTAGGCTTCTAGGCTTCTAGGCGTCAGGCTTCAAGATTCCAGGCTTCCAGGCTCCAGGCCCAACTTTCATCTTTCAGCCCTCAACAACCTGCTCATCCTCATCATGACCCTCTACAGCGCAATCGCCACTCTCACCATGATCTTCCTCCACAACCCATACCAAAAGTTCGCCCGTCACCTGTTTGGCCGTCGTCAGAAACCACAACCAATTCCTGTGAAGCCCAGGAAATGGGTTCGAAGGAATGCAGTGTCTCTTACAACACCCGTGTCTTTTTAATAAATCTAAAGCGTTATGAGTTCCGGCACACCTCATCAATCAAATTTTTAGGTGTCACTTGGGATTCTAGAACTTCTGGAGAAGCCCAGAAATTCAGATTTTGGTCAGGGATATCAAAAACTCTGACCTCATCATGCAAAACTTCACCTGCTCATTTTAGCTCACCCATTCATGGCTCCCACTCATTTCTACGTGAGTAGATGCCAAAAACAGGTGTGATTTCATACTCCAAAGATTTTGACTAATGCAGTCTGTGTTGTCTTTCAAAAAAATGAAAACCCCGCCTTATCAGTGACTTACCAGTGTTCAAAGTTCACCTTGACATCAAAATTTGGCGCCGCCGGCCGAAAATTGAGTTTAGCTATTGCCTTCTTGATCTTTTCCGAGGTACATACTCGGTTTCATTCAACTATTCAACAGCTGATGTCCCTTATAAAATGCCCAATATCAACTTACACTGATACAGCTGATTTCTTATCACTCTACTCCCACATCATATCACTATTCGCCCTTCCAATCAATCTCCTCGGGATATGGCTCATCTACTACAAAACGCCAATCCGAATGAAAAATATGAAAGGAGTCATGCTAAATTGCCATGTTTGGGGGCTCATAGGCGATCTTATGCTGGGCACCTTGACTATTCCCTATGTTTTCTTTCCGTTAATCGCTGGAACCCCATTGGGGATTCTGACAAAACTATTCGAAGTGAATGCATTCTTTCAAACTTATATAGCAGTGGCTTGTATTGGAGGTGGGTTTTGCATAGAAAGAGGAGATGATGCTAGAATTCGTAATGGGACATGGAAATGGCGCGTTTTTTGCATTGCAAGTGACAGGTTTTGCGGAGAAGTGTAAAGAATACTAAAAAGAGCCGGGCTCAAAAGGATTAGGAGCCTGGAAGCCTGAAGCTTCAAGCTTTATGCCTGCAGCGTGGAAGCCGGGAATCCTTAAATTGGGCCCAGAAGCCCAAAAGCCAAGAAGCCTGAAAACCCTAAAACTCAAAAGCCTGAAAGCCCAAACCCCTCCCTTTCCTTCCAGAAGTCGGCTCCTCGATCGTCTTCATGTTCGAAAACCGCCAATGCCAAACCGTAACCTCCTCCTTCAAACTCTCATCTGAAACTTCTCGCCGGACATTCTACACCATCAACATGGTCTTCCCCTTCCTCGCCTCCATTATCTCCCTTATAAGAATTCCCCATCAAGATTCTGCAAAGCTGGAAATGCTCAAAGAGCTGCCATGCCCCACCATGGAATACTATCAGCTACCGACTATTATAGTGACTACTGACGCCAAAACCATTGGATTCTGTTTGCTATTCATACTGGTTTTCTATTCGACTCAAGTAGTATTCTTCATCGCACATGCCTCATTCTACCTCTGCATTTCCACAAAAGCCTATGTCTCCGCTAAAACCAAAAAGCTGAAACAAAAGTACTTCCTAGCAGTTTGCATCCAAGTCATCATCCCCTTCACTATAATGGTCTTTCCAGTGGGCTACTTTACCTTCTCTATTATCACAGATCACTATGATCAGAGTGAGTTACTGATAATGATAACAAATCTAATCAGTGGAGTTCCAGGCCTCAACAACTTTTGCTTCTTGGTAATGAGCACTCACGGCTTCTCAGCGACCATTGCGACTGTGCTGATTTACGAGAACTACCGGTCAGAGATTCTGCGGGTTTTGAGACTAAAGACGGATTCCAAAGTTAGACTGATTATGTCAAAAAGCATGGCAGAGACCACTTATATCTGATTTGATTGTGGATACGTGTGTAGATTGATAAAGCTGATATAGTGATAATAAAGATAATGGAATGATAAGCTGAAAATAACTTCCCCAGTCAACAATCAAACTTCTAGTACACCAGTATTTCCAGATTCCGGGGTAGGGTTTCAAGGCTTTTGAGGTACGCTTCTCAGGGCTTCTGGGCTAGCTCCAGGCTCCCGTTTCCAAGTTTCAACATCCTGAACTTCAAGTTCATCCGTCCTTCTTGAATATCCTGATCCTCAGAACAAAGAAAGTTCAGTCCTTGGCTCTTTTGTGCGTTTCCCTGCTTTTCAAGCTCTAGCTTGTCTGGAGCACACAACCTGCTTTTCCAATTCACCTTCCTCAAATTACCTCTTCCTTCACCTGAATAAATCCCATGGGGCCTTCTAAATGGCTCAGACATGCACGTGAAGTTGACCTGAAAGTCGACAACAAAATGTTTCTGTTCTTTGCCCCATAAAGGCAATTATAAGATCATGAAGTTCATGGAGAATTAAAAATAGCAACGGAAATGCGACCCGTAAACAGAAAAACACAAAGAACAATTATGAGATCGGCTCATCGAGACGTCTTTTTTCCATTACTGCTCGACCTGATCGATAGTTGAGCTTCACAATGCGGGCACATCAGCGGAACATCGTCAAACTTCCCGGTCAACTCCACGGCCGCCTCACTGAACCCATTCTTATCACTCTGATGCAACGACCTTGTCCTTTTCCTTATCATTCGTTCTGTCACCAACACCAATCCCTTCTTGAATTGGCTGTTGAGTCTGGCGTAGAAGATCCAGTTGAAAGCGGCAGAGATGAAGGGAAGGAGGTGGGAATAGTAGAAGAAGGTGGTGAAGTGCGAGTTGACACGGAAGCCGATGAGGAACGAAAGGATGTTGAAGATTTGGGGGATCCAGAATGGGATTTGGCACGAGAGGTAGAAGAAGGTGGCGGCCATGGTGTAGATGGTGATGCGACGGAGAGGGATGCGAGATTGCAGCATGGTTCTGGAAGATGGAGAGGTTGAGTGGGTTTAGAAGTCTGGATTAAGAAGCCTAGATCCAGAAGCCTGAATTCAGAAGACCAAGGTTTCAGAAGCTCAAGGATTCAGAAGCCCTAGAACTCAGAAGCTCAGATTGAGAAGCCTAGATTCAGAAGCCTAGATTCAGAAGTCTAGATTCAGAAGCCTAGATTAAGAAGTCTAGATTCTGAAGCCCAGAATCCCAGAATCCTTCGGCCCCTGAATCCCAACGGATTCTGAATCACAAAGCTCCTAAACTCCAGAATCCCCTTGAATTCAGAATCCCTGAATCTCAAGCTTCTAGTTTCAGAATCCCCCTAGAATTCAGAATCTCCCATCCCTTCCTTTCCCCCAATGATTCACCTCCTCTGCCGTCTCAATCTCAACACAATCTTCGCATAAAAGTAGGTCAGCAAAGTGCACGGAATCACAAACGCGAAGAGTATCAGAAACGCCGACACCCAGAGTTTCCATTCACGAGCCATGCCGTCGATGCACATTTGTCGGGTGACGGAGTGGCGTTCCTGGAATGTGCATAACTTTTGCGAGAGAGAAGCTAACTGAGTTGTCAGTGAGAAGAGAAGGCTCTTTCGCTTCTTTTGAATTGTTTTTTTCCCTCCTTTCCCCTTCCAAAACTCACATTCTTCGAGCTCACGTAGAAGCCCAAATTTCCAAAACTTGTCACTCTTGAGGACATGACGACTGGCGATATCAAGCAAAGGGAGAGTGTGGCGAGGATGGTGGTGATGTAGATGGTGTGACGCATCTCATGGATCCGTTTGATTTCCGGGTGACAGATTGCCATGTAGCGATCGAAGGCGAGTGCGGTGAGGATGAAGGTGGAGCACATCTGGAAAAATAAGAGAAATGGGATGAGTGAGTCATGTCATTATCTCATTAGGAATCTGGGTTCTGAATCGTTAAGCTTGAATCATTAGGCTTAAAGCTTGAGGCTCCTGGGCTCCAGGCTACAGGGCTCTTGGGCTCTTGGGTTCCGAGGCTCCTGGGCTCATTGGGCTCCCGGGCTCCTGGACTCTTTGGGCTCCTGGGCTTCTGGGCTCTTGGGCTCTTGGGCTCTTGGGCTCCTGGCTGCAGGGCTCCAGGCCCCGGCTTCAGGCTCCGGCTCCAGGCCCCGGCTCCAGAGCTCCAAGACCCCAATGCC
>LR538955.1:1476569-1490110 GCA_900536315.3 Caenorhabditis becei | reverse complement strand
CGCCACTACTCTAGTAAAAAAGAAGAAGCTCCCCTTCTCGACGAATCTGATTCAATTTTCAAGACAATCGCTCCCTTTCTCCCTCCTATTTTTGGGCTTCTCGACACGCGAGCTGCACATAATAATTACGAGTGCAGAGGGCTCTTTGGCGTCTTCCAGGAATCAAGTGAAACAGAAGTAATGAGATGTTGTTGTCCGCCAAGGGCCCCCTAACTTTAACCCACTAGGACTTCTGGATTCCTGACCCCAACCTCACCACCTAATGACCTATTCATGAATCTCCCACATTCATCTCATTCATCACAAAATCAAACCTCCTATTCATAAATTCCCCCTTGAGTCCTCCTCTCAAATAAAAATGATGACACACTTCTATTTCCCTTTTCTGCAAAATGTCGACACTAAAATTAGCTCTCTAAAACAATGTGTGTATCCCTTCTCTTTTCCTATCCGATCGTCACAAAGAATCCAATTTCAATTTCCCTTTTCCTGTGGAACATAAAATGAAGAGGAGCTGAGCTGAATGTGAGCAACATGAGGGCGGATAGCGAGAAGAGGAAATTAACGCCAGGAGGAAGGAAGAGGGGGATGTTTTCATTTGTCTTTTTGTCTTTTCTTTCTAGTATGAATTCAGAATCCTATTCAGGAAGGAAGTCGTTGAACTTCTGATTCCGGGAAGGTCAAAACAAACAAACCTTATTGGAAAGCTCCAACATCCAGTGAACTTTACAAGCAAACTCCCCGAAAACCCAATTGTTCAGGACCATTGTGGTTAGGGAGAATGGGATTGAGATGGTGACGAGAAGGTCGACGGCGCAGAGGGCAACGATGTAGATGAAGGTGTTGCCGAGAGCGGTGACGGAGGATTTGAGGGATCTGGAAGATGGGAGTTGGAGTTGGGAGGGGTAGGGTTAGGGTCCGGGTTCAAGAGCCAGAATTCTGGAGCTTGGATTCTGGAGCATGGATTCAGAAGCCTAAAGTTGAAGCCTAGATTCAGAAGCGAGGATTCAAGGTTCATGATTCTGGAGCCCAGATTCAGAAGCCTAGATTGAGAAGCTCGGATTTAGAAGCCAAAATTCAAAAGCCGGGATTCAGAAGTCTCGGTTGAGAAGCTCAAATTCAGAAGCTCAAATTCAGAAGCTTAGATTCAGGACCTTGGATTTTGAGGCCTGAAACTTGAAGCCTCTAGAGTCTAGCTCACAGAATTCCAGCCAACTTGTCAGAATCTGTGCTAACTTTCAGAAACCTAATCCCTGAATCCTGACATCTTCAGAGCTTGAATTCCATAGTCCGGATTCCCAAGGCTCCGATTCTGAAGCCTGGATTCTGGAGGACGAGCCCAGAACCTCAAATTTTAGACCTCAGATTCTGGAGCCTTGAGCTTAACGCCTTCAGCTCACAGAATTCCAACATTCTGTCAGAATCCGTACTAGCCTTCAGAATCTCGATCCCTGAATCCTGAATCTTTCAGAGCCCGGATTCCATTTTCTGGATTCTTGAACCCGGATTCTGAAGCTTAGATTCAGAATCTCGTATCCCCAGAATCTTCTAGACTTCCAAATTTGTTTCCCCCTTTCCCATCCGCTCATTGCCCTTCTAACCCAATAATCCCCGTCTCGCCCCAAAAGTCTATTCCCACAAACGAACCCAAAAAAAGCGAGTTACTTTCCCCTAAAAACACATCCTAATTGAGTTTTGTTGTTCCAGTCTCATCTGGGTGCCTACCTCGTGATGAAGAACACATAGCTGAGGACGGCAGTGTTGCCGAGTGTGCCGACGATGAAGCATATCGAGTACGGTATGGCGGTTTTGGCGAATAGAGAGCCCGAAAGGGGTGGTGGCGGGTATTCTATGCTGGAGTTGGAGATGTTCATCTGGAAAAAGGAAAGGTTTCAAAGGTCCGAAGAGAGAAGGAAGTTGAAAATAGAAAAGAACAAATGTCAAGGTGTCTTTCTAGACGGAAGCGAGAAGCAATTATAAGCGGGGGGCCACAATGGATCAAGTCATACTTCTGGAGAGAGGAGGTGTGGGGAAGGAGCAGAGGGGGGCGGAGCTGAAGTACTCTGGCGGAAGAGGCGGGGGGAACACTGGCGATGACACATTGGGGATGGGAAAAAAAGGAAGAAGAAGGAGAAGGAGAAGGTGGATTGAAAACAAAGAATGTTCTAGAATGGCTTTGAAACAAGGGAAGGAAGGGGAAGGATTTGATTATCTGTGAACTGGAGCTCTGGCTCCAGGTAATCAGATTTGGGCTCTAACTCAGCGGGACCATTTTTTACTTTTCTACCCCAAAAATACATAGAACAAGTCCAGTTTATGACCTTCTAGAAGATCGTCTTTGTGAGAGTATGAAGGAATTAATAAGGAATGAGAAGCCGGAAGAGTGATGACGTGTCGGCCAATTGGGAATGGAAGAAGTGTGTCGTAAAATGCGGTTTTGGTGAAAACAAGAGAAGAATTTTTAGAGGCGACGCGTTTTTTTTTGGAAGCGGTGGGAATTGGAAAATTTGATGAGGTTTTTGGGGGAGACTCGAGGATTCAAAGTTTCCAGAACCCTTTTCAGATTTTCCTAGGAGTGTTTTGAGCAAAAAAGTAATCAGAATCAGCTTCTTGGAATATATGAGTTTTGGCATAAACAATATGTAATCATTTTTTTGAAGTCAATCTTTGGGAAAAGAATCTGTTTTTGGAAGAATAGGACGGGTTGAGGTGAAGAAGCAGAGATGGGTCATAATATAAACATGGGAATAATGCATGAGGCGATTGAAAAAGGGGAAGGGGGCGAGAGGTGGGTCGGGACCTAATTGAAGAGTTAGGCTTCAGGTCAGTTTCAGGCTTCTAGGCATAGACCAAAGGCTTCGAAGGAGCTCAGGCCTGGACCAAGCCTCAAGCTTCTAGGCTTAGACCAAAGACCCAAAAAAGATCAAGTTTGAACCAAAATTTCAGGCTTCTAGGCCTAGACCAAAGGCCCAAAAAGAGGACAGGCTTGAACCAAGTTTCAAGCTACTAGGCCTAGATCGAAAGCCTCCAAGGAGCTCAGGCTTGGACCAAGTTTCAGGCTTCTAAGCTTAGGCCAAAAGTCAGGCTTCAGAGACTAGATCAAAGACCCTAAAGAGCTCAGGCCTGAACCAAGTTTCAGGCTTCTTGACCCAGTTTCAAGCTTCCAGGCCAGTTTCAGGTTTCTAGGCCCCGTTTCAAGCTTTCAGGCTCAGTTTCAGGCTTCTAGGCCAAGTTCCGAGCTTCTAGGCCCAGTTTCAAGCTTCTCGGCTCAGTTTCAGGCTTCAGGCCAAGTCCAAATGTCAGGCTCAAACCCATAGTTCCAGCCCTTCATACCCTGATCCCCTGAGCTCTAGACACCTATAAAAAATGGATCAACCCCACAACAACCTAACTGAACATTAGCATTCCATCCCCCACGCGATTTTCGAACGAGCTCTCTCCAACAAAGGAGCCTGATGCGAACCAAACCAATGAGAATGGCGCTCATAGAAGTAATAATATTCCAAGAGACACAACTCTCTCTCAGCCGATTTGTTTTTGACGAGTGTTTGGACACAAGAGATCGAGAAACTGGCAGAAGAAGGGTTTTGATGGAAAAATGTGAATGATGGGTATGTGACGGGAAGAGGAAGAAACTTTTTGGGGACAGGATTAGCAAGTGCCTTTTTCGTCTTTTGGGACGGAAAGTTCTAACTTTTGAGCTGTTGGTTAAGCTCAAAAATGTCGAGAATGGGGGAAGGGAAGGGTTAGGGTTAGGCTTCAGGCTTTCAGGCTTTTCAGGGCTTCTAGGCCAGGCTCCAGGCTTCTTGGGGCTTCTGGGTCCGGCTCCAGGCTTCCAGGCTTCCAGGCTTCCAGGCTTCCAGGCTTCCAGGCTTCCAGGCTTTCAGGCTTCCAGGCTTCCAGGCTTCCAGGGGGGGGGGGGCTTCTGGGCCTGGATCTTGGGCTCCTGGGCTCAAACTTCAGATTCAAGCTTGCAGGCCTGAAGTCAAGAAATTCGAGACCATCAACAATGATCTCCTTCTTCTCTATTTTTAGCCTCTCGACCACACACATTCAAATTCCAGGCACGTAGGCCTAACTTCCAGCTGTCTGTTCCAATTTTAGTCAAGATCAGGGCCAATCGGGGGGCTAAGTGCAGGTGGAAACACGGACATTGAAAATGTGCATGTTCATGATAGAAACAGATATAGTTAACAGATTCCAGGGGTGGATTTTTGAATAATTCAAGGTAAACATGTACATGAGAGGTTTAGGAGCCAGAAATCAGAGCATCCGAGCCAAAAAGAGCTCTAAAAAGGGATCAAAAAGAAGAAGAGCTATCGGAGATGGCTTAGGCACTAATTATGCCGCCCCTGGTGTCTCAGATGAACTTCTCCTTGCCTCTCGCGTCATTACTACGATTCTTTGTGGTCTGATCTGGCTCCTAGACACTTTCAGACTACCTTAGGGAATGCGTAGACACGACGACAAAACAAATTCTGATGAAGTGTGAACAGCCAGCACAATGAGGAAGTTTCCAGTGAAAATAACAAAAGAAAATGAGGGAAAACGCATGGAAAATGAGAAATGAGATGTGGGGGAACTTGCAGAAAGGTGTGGCTAATCCGAAGAGGATTGCAGAAGATTATGATAAGGAGGTGATAAGAAGATAAGCGGAAAAAACAAAATGCAACTGCAAGACCAAAGTTTCATGGAGTAATCTGGTTAGAGGCGGAGTCAGTGGATTTTGAGCCTGGAAGCTTGAGAGCCTGGCCTGAAATTGATCGAAGCTTGAAATCTAGGCCTGAGTGGTAGGGGTGGAGGTATGAAGCCTAAGCCTGGAAGCCTGAAAGTCTGGAGAGGAGCCCGGAATCCCCGAGAAACCTGGAAGCCTGGAAGCCTGGAAGCCTGGAAGCCTGGAAGCCTGGAAGCCTGGAAGCCTGGAAGCCTGGAAGCCTGGAAGCCTGGCCCAAAAGCCCTGAGATTCCTGGAGGCCAGGAACCATTAGCGTCTATCTTATTATCCTTATCACCTTATCACTTTTCCCGATATCATTACCAAAAACAGATCTTTGTCAGAATTTAGATTCCCACGTTCAGAATCCAGCGTTCCAGAATCCTAGAGCTTCTGAATCACAGAACTCTGGAGTTCTTGAATCACAGAATCCTGAAGCTCCTGAATCTTGAATCTCAAATCCATTTCCCAAATACTCAATCTCAAAGATCACCTCCTCTAATCCTTTTGTATCCCCATTGCACTCATTCATTCATTTGTTTTCCAAGAAACCCCTTTTTCTCTGACATTGGGAATTAAAAGTACCTGTTCTCGAACTATAAAGGAACGTCTAGCCTACATCTAGGTCAAGCAAGGGAAAAAAGTATAGAGTTTGATATCAGAGATTCTGATTCCAAGAAGAAGCTCTAATGTTGCTCAAAAGTGCTCAAATTTCCTCCCGGAAATTCGAAAATTGCCAAGATTAAGCTTGAAGGCCACACAGGTCCTTCTGATGACGTGACCTCCTTGACATTAACTCCAAGACACCAAAAACCCGGCAGGTGAATCCTAGACTCTGCTTACATAATATATTTGCTTCAACTTTTCTCAAAAGATGCCTCTAGAGCCCAACTCTTCCCATTGTCCCCCCTCTGACTCATTCCTCTCCTCTCCAGAATTCCTGAGCATCGGAGTCCACCTAGTCACATCGCTCTCCGTTCCATTTTCCATTTACGGGGGATTCTGTATCCTGAGAGTCACCCCGAAACAAATGTCAAATGCAAAATGGGTCCTGTTAAATGTACATATCTGGACTATGACTATAGACATTGTCTTCAACTTTTTATCAATCCCAATGATGTTCTTCCCGTCAAGTGCAGGCCTAATGTTAGGCTGGGGGCCAGTGATAGGCATCCCTCCAAAGTTCCTTCTTTACCTTATCCAAGCCCTGGTTAGTGTCTGGGGATCGGCTGCAACTGCTCTTTTTGAAAATCGCCAGAATGCGATTCAAACTCGCTACAAGATCCGGAAGCGTTGGATTAGAATCGGAATGAATGTGATGAACTACCTGGTGGCAACAGTTACAGTAATCCCACCGTATCTAGAAGAGATGAATGTGGAAGCCTTGAAGTTTAGGATTCTAGAGGTGACGTCCGGATTCAGAAGCTCCCTCATAACTCCAATGTTTCAGAATATCCCCTGCCCTCCCTTATCATTCTTCAACTCCAATGTCTTCATCCTAACCGCCAATCCTACCTTTGCAACTCTTCTCATGGCTATTCAAACCCTAGTTTACCTCCCCCAAGTTCAATTCTTCATCCTTCACACCTGGTACCATCTCGTCTTCGTTCACAGCTCTCGGGTATCCCCGGCAACACGGAAAATGCAATTGAAATTCCTAATCGGGTCACTTTTACAATGCTCCATACCAACTATAGTGTTCATGAATCCGATTTTCTATATTTGGTTTTCAGTGAATACCGGGTATTTTAATCAGGGTAAGTTGATCAGCTATGAAAGATAGAGGAAAGTGATCAATTACAAAGTTGTAGAGGAGGTAATAAGCTACAAGTTTGCAATTGATCACGTTTTGTTATCACTGATAGCTGATGAGATATGTGAGTTGCAAAGTTGTAGAGAAGGTTTCGATCTATAAGCTTGCAATTGATCACTTTTCCTTTCCTCTCATATCTTATCAGTTATCAGTGGTAGCAAAAAGTGATCAATTGCAAACTTGTAGCTTTTAATCTCCTCTACAACTTTGCAATTGATCCCTTCTTCCTATCACTGATAACTGATAAGATATTCAGAAATCAACAACCTCCTAATCTTCACTGTCTCCTTCCACGGCCTACTCTCAACTCTTTGCATGATCGCAGTTCACCGATCCTACCGTAATCACTTCATAACTACTATAACCTTTGGGAAGGTCCAGCAAACTTCTGTGAAAGTGTCTTTTGTAAGATCAATGTCCCATCAGTGAAAGATCAGAAGCTTTTCGAGGAGTGACAGGTGGAAATGAGGGCATAAGCTTATCACCTACTGATAACTACTTGCATGATAGCATTTTGATCCCTTGTTTCGTGTTGACCCTTTCAGTCAGTCCGGGATATTATAATCAGCGTAGGTGATAAGCTGATAAGGTTTTGCAGTTGAGTTGATTAACTTTCAGGGTTCAACAATCTTGCTCTTGACATCATTCCACGGCTTTCTATCAACAAGTCTTATCAGTGATAAAGTCAACAAGTTTATCAGATCAATCATAGAAAAAACCAGAGAAAAAGAAACCGGTATCAAGAAAGATAAAGCATAAATGAGATCTCTTATCACTTCTTATCACTCATGCTCCGTCTTCGTCTTTTGCATCATTTTTCGCATAGTGTTGCGGAAGTTCTTGTTGAGGCACATGTAGATGAGCGGGTTGAAGCAAGAGTGGGCGTATCCTGCAAGTGATAAGGGTTACTGATAAGACTGATAAGGGGGCATACCAAGCCAGGAAGTGTAGACAAAGAGGGTGAGGTGGATGGGAGTGTTGATGTTGACTTGGAAGCCCATGAGGACGCCACGGAAGATGGAAATGCAGAAGTAAGGGATCCAGCAGATGAGGAAAGCGACTGAAAAATGAGATTGATTATGATAAGGATATCTTGAGAACTATCAATGATAGGAAGAAATGATCAATTGCAAAGTTGTAGAGGAGGTTTTGATCTACAACTTTGCAGTTGATCACTTTCCCCTATCTTTCATATCTTATCAGCTATCAGTGATAGCAAAAAGGGATCAATTGCAAACTTGTAGATCTTGATCTCCTCTACAACTTTGCAATTGATCACTTTCCCCTATCTCTCATTGTTTTTCTGATAAAGTTACTGATAAAGTCTACTCACTCAAAATAGCCGCCACCACTCTAGTAGCCCTGGACTCCCTCCGAATCGCCATTGATTCTCTCCGCTTCCTCCTAATCGCTCTTGTCACCTGGGTAGCTATCCTGCGAAGCTTTCCTCTACTGATAGTCGACATCTTCTTCTGCGGGCTTCCACTTCTATCCACCGTGATATCAACACTCGCCTTGCCACCTCTGACCTGCTGCCGATCGAACACTGCTTGTCGGATCGTCGACCAGGCGGAGGATCTTCTGGAGTCACATTCAAATGTCGACTCAGTGCCGTCTGTGAGGCTACTTCCATAGCTATTCATAGAGATCCTTCGATAAGTATCAGAAGATCCACTGGCAGAGGTGTAGGAGGAATGACTGCTATTACTCGGAACACTGCACGGCGAGGGGCAATCAAAGAGTCTCGGCACTTGAAGCAGTGAAGTACACGTCTGGGGAGCTTCCTTAGTGTTCGGGGTAGCTGGTGGGGTGTTCACAGCCATCATAGCAGGGACCATGAGGAAAGTGGGAGCAGGAATGGAAGGGGATCTTCTAGACTGCTGCGACTTCTTTGTGTAGTGCTGTGTCGGCGGGCCTAGCAGTGGCTTCTGACTGGCTTCTGTGGATACAGAGTCTTCATGAGAATCAGTTTTAGAAAGGGACGTGGAGGTCTTGGGGAGCATGGCAATGACAGTCTCAGCGATGCTAGAGCCACTGGAGAGCTTGTGAGTGGTAAGCCTATCATCCTTATCATCATCTTCCTTATCATTCCCGTCATTCCCAGGACTACTTGTATGCTCATCTTCTGCATCTGCAACAGTGGTGAGCGATGGGAAGTGATACGCTGAAATCAAGAAGGTTTATCTTATCAGAAAGGATCGTTGACTAACTATCATGAATCGTAGACCTCCTCCTTCCAGCTCTGACTTCCTGGTAGGCCTTCTGAAAGGCTTGCATAATTGGCACGCCATTCGGATTCTCAGAAGTGCTGCTCCTCCGACGTTCATAGATCACCCGCTTCCTCTCATCACTCAGCTTCCGAACCTCCTCTTCACTTTGTTTCCTCCTACCAGCTTCACACCCCAATAGCTCCTCCTCTCGAAGCATATTGTGATGATGCTCATCTTTCATCTGATCCATAGACGCCATATTCACAGAGACATCCATTGAAGGGGGGTCTGGAACTATTGAGACCCGCTTTTTAGCCGCGAGCAGTCGGTCATGAGCCAGCGTCTCGGCGCATATCGTTGGAGATCTCCATCTGCAACAGCGAGTCGTAAATTAAATGCGAGAAATTGAAATTGTTGCTCTCTACTCTACTCAACTCGCGAGAGAAGAATTTAATTAAAAGTAGAAAAGTTGCTCTTTCTTTGCTCTCCAGATCCCCCGGAATTCTCCCAGCCACCTTTAGAATATCGGCGGGGCTCGCGGAGCCAAAACTCTTTATCACATATCCGAAATTTCCCCAAGGACCGCGGTTTCACGCGTGCTCGACCAAGATCTCTATTCAATTTGCTCTTGATTGGCTCCGCTCGAGGAGCTTGGCTCATAAACGGAGGCTCAATTCAATCTAACTCACCTCTGCTGAGGCTTGGCCACAATGTGGATGTCCGGCTGGCTCGGAGATCGCTCCTTGCTTCCGCCGCTTTGTCGGCGAGTTGGGCTACCGGACTGGGATCCTGTCTGGGACATTCTGGAGCCACGACGGGAACGGACTTCTTCGATTATGACACGTGGCAGGGAATGACGACGTTCGCGATCTCCGGTGCTGCGATGGGTTAGCTGACCGAACATGTAGAGCTGATGATTGCGAAGCTTCTTGAAGATCTTCATGTAGAGGTAGACGACAATGGCTCCGGGGAGGAAGAATGATAAGAAGGATGATAAGACAATGTACTGGGGATTGCTGATCCAGCAGATGCCATCAAAGGAGTCACGCTGCTCCATGAACAACGTGGAGCTCACTGCCAGAGCCATTAACCAGATCATCACTACATACGGTACTGTAGAAGTTGACACTGAATGTCTCTGATACTCCGTTGGGAACATGATTGCGAAATAGCGATCCAGACTGATGGCGACCAAGTGAACGATGCTAGCCGTGGTGGAGAACACTCCAGAAACCAGATGGAATTGGCACCAGGTGTAGCCCAGCGTCCAATGATCATTGTGCATCTTGTAGTAGAGCGAGAGCGGCATGACCACCAACCCGACGAGAAGATCCGAGACGGCTAGCGAGGCTATGAACTTGTTGGTGGTGACGGATCGGAGTTTGCGGTCGACGGCGACGGCAAAGATCACCATGGTGTTGCCGACGACGACGAGCACGATGAGGAGGAGGAGGAAGGCGTGGAAGGCGTTCCATTGGAACGAGTGCTCGGCCTGGAAATGGGAGAAGATTGGGATTGGAATGGGCTGAACTTGGCCTAGATTGGCTTGAAATTGACCTAGTTAGAGCTGAAATTGACCTAGCTTGGCTTGAATTTGGCCTATAGTGGCTTGAAGTTGGCCTAGATTGACCTAGCTTAGTCTAGATTGGTATAGCTTAGCCTAAACTTGGCCTAGATTGGCCTAGATTGGCCTGAATTTGGTCTAGATCGGCCCGAATAGGCCCAATCCAATGTAAGGTCAAGGCGAGCTGAAACTAACTCAAGGCAGAGCGCAAGTCAGCCGAAATGAGCCTCCACTAATTCAGGCTTTTCAGGCCGGCTTGATTTGACCTAGATAAGACTAAACTGGCCTAGATTGGTCTAGATTGACCTAGTCACGCCTGAATCGGCCCAAACGCAGTAGGCTCAAACAAGCTTCGACTAGCATAAGTTGGCACAAGTCAGCACAAGTCAGATGCCAGTTAAAGCTAGCTTTCTCCGGTTCAGGCTTTTCAGGCCGGCCTAAAATAGTCTAGATAAGCCTAGATCGGCCCAGTGCGACCTAGATCGGCCCAAGTCAGCCTAGATCGGCCCAAATCGGCCCAAATTGGCCTAGATCAACCCAGATTCCCCCACTAACCTGCGGATTTTCATCCTCAGTCTCATTGGAGAAAACCGACATGAGCATCTTTTTCTATGTTTCGTGCATGTTTGAAAAACTCCTGAAAAAGTGAAAAAATGGCTAAAAGTAATGGTCTGGAACAAGAAAAAGCAGCTAATTAGTCGGAAAAAACCGACATTTTGGTAGGGGAAAAAGGATGAAAAGGGATGAAAAAGAGGGGAGAAGAAGAAGTGTGTGAGCTTAATTGAATGAGCCATGAGATGGAGCATATAGGGCAAGAGGGGAGCGAATTGTTTATGTTCAGATGTGCAATTGGCCAGTGCAGCTCGCTGAGCCAAAGTTGTTTTCCAAAGTTCGACGACTTGTCGTCGAGGAAAGAGATGTGGGTAGTGAAAATGGAAATTTGCCATTTCTCGCAAGGGTAAACCGATAGCGACACGCCCCTTTTTGGCTCACCGGAGAGCTCGAAAAAAGAAAAACGGATGGCTCATATATGAAGTGAAGATAGAAATTAAATCTTATTCATCCGAGGACCTATTTTGGGGAGGTTTGTTTGCAGAGGAGCGTGTTTGCTTGGACTCTCTGAAAATTCAGAGGGTCTATATATGATGATGAATCATGGAGGAGTAGTGCGTGGGATGGGGTAAGGTTCAGAGATGAAGATTGGGAAAAGCTGATAGGAATAGGGTTAATCGAAGATCAAGTACATGGAGTGAACTTGAAGTTTGAGCAATATGCGGATTACTGTCTAGAAGGCAAGGGGTCAGTGGTTCAGTGGGTCAGTGGGTCAGTGGGTCAGTGGGTCAGTGGGTCAGTGGCTCCTGCTGTTGAGCTGTTGGGCTCATTGGGCTTTTAGTCTTCAGGCTTCAGACTGGGATTCAGAATTCAGGATTCAGAATTTGAAGATTTGGAAGATTCAGGAAATTCAGGAGATTCGAAGAAGAAGATTCCCAGAAGTCTCGGCGGAACATTTTCCTATTCCTTCCCCCACTGAATCAGCCTTATCCCCCCTTTTCTGTGACGACGAGCAAAAGAAGCTTTCTCTCTCACACACACACACAAGGAGGATTAATGAATTTGTGGTGTGTCCCCCCTTGATGACATCGACGACGTCTTCTAGATATGTTTCCTGATACTTGGATGAGAAAAAAAACACGCAAAGGCTTGTCTAGGGGGGCCAGGACCGCCAGGAAGATCGAAAATGAGATCATCCAGGAAAAGAGGGGGGAGGGGTGATATAAAAGTCTTTCCGCTGCCTCCCTCATAAAAGTTGACAGCGCCGATGCAATTGACATGCAAAAGGGAAGGGAGAGTAGGTGTGAGAGAGAAATCAGAAGCTCTCAATCTCACGCAACCTTGCCGAGAAAGAAGAAGAAGAGGGGTGGTGTCTGGAGGGTGCCACTTGACACCCGGAAGAGCCTGTGATTCAGAATCTTATAGGAAAGGGTCAGGGGGATTTTTGAAAAGAAGAAAAGAAGGGTTGAGCTGGATGAGTTGGGTAGAGTCATCGGATTGATCTCTTAGGTCTAAGAGGGATCATGAAGCCTATGACTTTGAAGCTTAGAACACTGGAATTTGGGATCCTGAAGGTCATAGGCCTGAAACTTATGGCCCTAAAACTAATGGGCCCAAGGCTCGGGCCCTGAAACTTGAAGCTTATGACTATGAAGTTCAGGGGCCTAAAACTTGGGACTATAAAGCTCATAGGCCTGAAGGTCATAAGCTTGAAGGTCATCGGCCTGAAACTTTTGGGCCTAAAGCTAATGGGCCCAAGGCTCGGGCCCTGAAGCTTGAAACTTAGGACCCAAAGGTTCTGAACTGATTGCACAAAGGCTTGGGACCTAGGTCTGAAGCTCCGGCCCATTTAGCCTATGACCCTGTGCCTTAAGACCCCTAGCTCTTCTCTAATCACTCTTATCAGTACAAACATCAAAAATCCAGTCATTCCACTCTAAACTTCTCAAAACATCAAAATTTGCGAAGGCGGCCTTCTCGAAGGGCTTCCTCTCAAATGATCATACTTCGATCTATGCTTCCAGGCTTCCCCAGGGACATGAATAATAGAACAATTCGCAAAAAGGACCGATTTTCCAAAGAATGATGAAACTCAAATTGTTTTCGTGTTTTGCTGGGCCTAAATCACTCTGAACTTTTTGTTTGGCGCCGGTTTCACACATGTCATCATCATCTGTCTCACAGGAGCAAAAGAGCAGGAGATGGTGGCTAATGATGTTTGTGGTTTGGAATGGAGGCCTCTTAGACAGTCACAAGAAAAGAATTATGATAATTCATGTGTCCACCCTCACAAGATAAGCCGAAGGGAAAAGCTGAGAAAGGGACGAGGGGCGGAGAAGGAAAGAACGGAGAGAACCGAACATGATGAGATTTTCTAGCAGGGGAAAACACACAAGGGGGGACATATATTGAAAATCAAATGGAATAGAAGATGAGGAGGTAGTAGGACACAAAAAGGGAGAAAAAAACGAGAGGAGGAGCCCCCTGGCCCTATCACTTATTCAAAAGAAGGGCGGGCGCTGCCGCGGCGACGGATGGACCATGGGGAGGGGGTGTTCTTGGAGGAGAGGGGGAAATTGAGTGAAGGAAAGTTGGGAGGAGGAGGAAATTGGATGGGGCAGGAATGGTATGAGCAGAAGTGCAGGGAAGCATCGGAGATTAGCAGGAAGGAGGGATGGGGGGGGGGGGG
>LR538955.1:1448371-1467013 GCA_900536315.3 Caenorhabditis becei | reverse complement strand
CCCTTTTCTTCCCATCCTTGACCTCCCATCCTCCCCCTCCCCCATCTCAAAAATTGTTTAGCTTTGTCCCATTCCATCGGCTCCAGCTCCTGCTCCAAAAACGGGGCCCCCACACAAAATGTTTAATTAATGCTGCCCTTCTTCTCGCATACATCTGTTACATACCCATCATTGTGTCAAATTTCTTCGGCTTCAAATGAATCATGTGGGTGTCAGAAAACCGACGTCAATACATTCCCCGGCCCTATTTTTCCCGTTTTTCAGCTATAAAACCCTGAATAGCAAAACATAACGAAAACTGAGAATTGTAGGGCGTTCTGATGCTGATAATGATTGCTTATCAGCTAGACAAGAACTGAGAAAAAGAGGTGGAGAATCCGCTGAACAAACACGCGGCCTCCCCCCGGAACACCCCTGCGGCGCCCATATTTTTGCATACATTGATCGTTTCGATCTTCATTTTTCTTTCGAATCTTTTAGAATGAATACCTTTTTGGAAAAAGGTCATCTTCTTGTATGTTTTCCCCTTCTCTATCTTCTTCCAAATTCAATTATAGTGCTCGGCATGTGATTCTCTCTGTTTCTCTGGGTGTTTCTGACTTCTTGAGCTTTCAGGAAAGCTAGAGGATTCAGGAGGCTTGTGACGTCTTCTAAAGGCTTCCAGAAGGTTCTAGAAGCTTCTAGGAGGATTCTGAAGCTTCCTAGAGACCTTGACGTCTTCTAGGAACTTCTGAATCCATCCTCAGGGGCTTCTGAAGCCTAGAGGGCCTTCTGAAGGTTCAGAAGGCTTCCAGCGAGCTTCTGAAGTTGTCTGTTGCTTTCTGAAGCTATATACTGAATCCTCAGTGTCTTCTGAATCCCCCCTCTGACGTCATCTAGAAGCATCTGAATCCCTGAAGCTTCCTAGAGGCCCTCACGTCTTCTAGAAGCTTCTGAAGCTTTGAGGGTCTTCTGGAGATTCAGAAGACTTCCAGCGAGCTTCCTATGAATCCTTACGTCTTCTGAATCCCTTCTGACGTCATCTAGAGTCCCTATGATAACTTACTTTTCCTCAAACCTCTCTTGATCTTCTGAGCTCTTCTCAAATTTCCCGATGTCTTCTGAATCCTTCCCGGTGCCTTCTGAATCTTTCCCGACCTCCCTGAAGCCTTCTGAATCCCCCTAACACCTCCAGAATCCTTCCAGAACCATGCCATTCGGTGAGAAGCACGCCCGTTTCGGCGACAACAAATCGCGTATGGAAGATCGCTCTCGTGTGCTCACCATGAAGTACGGTAAACAGCAAATGGCTCTGATCCGGAAGCGCATGAAGGTCGAGAACTGGATCGAGACCGAAGTCACCAAGCTGTTCAATGGCAATGAGAATAACGTGGGTAGAACATTTTTTTAAAAATTTGAAATAAATCTTAAAATAAATTTTTTCTGATAAAATAGATTGTCAGAAACATTTTTGTAATTGGTCAAAATTCTTGAAAAAAATTTTGAAGTCCCGAAAAAAATCGTTGAAACTTTCAGAACGTCGACATCGACCTCGACGTCATCCAAGACTTGGAAGACGTCGCCGCGAAGCGAAAATACGCCTTTGAGCAGCTCCAGAAGGCCCATTGCCCGTGCTCCATGGACAAGATCATCGTGTTCCTGGACGAGCTGATCGTTCAGCTGAACACTCTGTAATTCATAACTTTTACCGTAAAACCTCTGTTAGAAGGGCACCCAACAGTTTGACTTTGAGCTTCACTATCTCAAAAACTAGAAGAGTTATCAAAAAGTTGTCAACTGCAAAGTTGTAGAAAAAGATTAGAACTACAACTTTGCAGTTGACAACTTTTTGATAACTCTTCTAGTTTTTGAGATAGTGAAGCTCAAAGTGAAACTATTGGGTGCCCTTCTAATAGAGGTTTTACGGTAACTATAACTTCACTTTTTCCCCGGACAAATCAATATTTTAACGTCTTCTGAATCCGAATTTGTACATAAATAAAGTAAATCTAATGTTTGAACCTTATACCGATCCCCTATTCATTCCAAATTTGAGAAGATGACCTTCTAGATTGCCATTCTTCTCCCTTGCGCTTTCGCTTCTTTCACAAAAACCGTCTAGCGGCAGGAGCGACTAATTGGATTCGGAAAAATATATGGGCAACTAGAATATTTCAAGGACGAGGTGTTCGGATTTGTGATATACGAACAGGATATGGCTTCTGCTTCATTGAAAACATTAATTTTCCAAGGGAGGGAGGGGGGGGGGAGAAACTGAGAAGTTTGACGGGTTGTTTGGAGGAAGCGGTGGACAAGAAGCCTGGAAGCCTGAAAGCCTGAATGTTTGATCTAGATCTGGACCACCACTTCTTTTCCAATTTCCAATTTACCTGCCAAACCCAAAATTCCATTCTCTCAAGGTTGGCATTGAATTTGAACACGGTTCATTATGTTCAGAACGTTATCTAATTTTCCAATTTCCTGATTACTGGGTGGCCAAATTGGTAGAAGATTGATTCTCGATTCTGACTTGTGAATTCATCCCCCTTTCAACGATGACACATACTTCATGACGAAACGTATTGCATAAGAAACTTGCCTATACCGACCACCATAATGAGAAGATGCGATTTCACTTGCACTTACGACGCCTTGCGCGCGGCGCGCGCAAGGTGAAAAAGGAAGTGAAAAAAGATGGGCGGGCTGGTGAACATGCAGTAATAGAGGGAGGTATAAAAGGAAGGGGGATGGGGAAGAAGTCAGTTCCCACTCTAGACATGGAGTTCGAGCAGCGCATCAAAGCCTATCGATTCGTGGCCTACTCGGCCGTCGCGTTCTCTGTCGTCGCCGTGCTGTCGGTGTGCATCACGCTGCCGATGGTGCACAACTACGTGCATCACGTCAAGAGGACCATGCACCAGGAGGTTCAGTTCTGCAGGGTGAGTCATTTGAATTAAGGATTCTAACTTATTTGAATGTTTAGGGATCCGCCAAGGACATCTGGTCGGAGGTGAACCAGCTGAAGAGCATCCAGCACGCCAACCGTACCGCCCGTCAGTCTGGCTATGATGCCGGAGTGAACGGAGGACAGGCTTCGGCCGGAGGATGCGACGCTTGCTGTCTGCCAGGAGCCGCCGGACCAGCCGGAACGCCAGGAAAGCCAGGACGGCCAGGAAAGCCGGGAGCGCCAGGACTGCCTGGAAACCCGGGAAGACCACCACAGCAGCCATGCGACCCGATCACTCCACCACCATGCCAGCCATGCCCACAGGGACCACCCGGACCACCAGGACCACCAGGACCTTCTGGAGACGCTGGAGCCAACGGACAGCCAGGACAGCCGGGACTCGACGGAGCTCCAGGAGCGCCAGGAAACAAGGGATCGTCGGGACCGAACGGAAATCCAGGAGCTCCAGGAGCCCCGGGACAGCCAGGACAGGACGCACCATCCGAGCCAATCACTCCAGGAGCACCGGGACCACAGGGAGCCCCAGGACCACAGGGACCACCAGGAGCCCCAGGACAGCCAGGACGCGACGGACAGCCAGGAGCCCCTGGACCAAAGGGACCCAACGGAAACCCGGGACAGCCGGGAGCCGACGGAAACCCGGGAGCCCCTGGACAGTCGGGAACTCCGGGAGGAGCCGGAGAGAAGGGAATCTGCCCCAAGTACTGCGCCATCGACGGAGGAGTCTTCTTCGAGGACGGAACTCGCCGCTAAACACTTTTCTTGGTTTTTCCGATGGAATAAAATCATTTTTCAATTCAAAACTTGTGTTATGTATCAGATTTCCGATTTTTTTTTTCAATTTTTGCTGTTTTCTCTTGAAAATTCAGCGAAAAACTGTAAAAATCAGACAAAAACTAAGAAAAATTGACAAAATACCGTAGTAAATCTTAAAGGCGCATGCATTTAAACGTCCGCAGGTCTCGCCACGCGCTACCGTATGCCAGTTTCAAAATTTGAAATCACCTTCCACATCATCATTTTCTCTCGGATTTCCTTCATTTTCCATCCTTTTTCGGCGTTTTTCCTGCAAATTTCAATGAAAAATCGACATGGCTAGTAGATATCCAGTAATTTTACAAGTTTTCATCAATTTTCACTCGAAAATAAGCGAAAAATAGCTTTTTTCCGCTAAAAATCGATTTTTCCTTTTTTTTTCTCAAATTTCTCGATTTTCAGCTCAAAATGCCTGCAATCAGACCACTTCGCAGTGACGGTTTCCTGTTCCCACCGCCGCCCAAGCAAGAAGGCCAGATTTTCTGTCTTGTTGTTGAGAAAAAGGGCGACGAAACGAGAACATCGATGCGTCAGAGTGAAATTTACGCTTACAGCAGCGATATTATCATTCGAGGTGTGGTTTTGGCCTATTTTTTATTATTTCCATCAATTTTTTGCAGACGGCTACATGGTGATGCCAAAAATCTGCTGGAGCCAGTACAACCCGGGCGATTGGTTCGTTTGCGAGCGCGAATTCTCCAGAGATCGCTACGGAAACATCAAGGAGGAGCGAGAGCTCATCAATTTGCATAAAATCGATAAAAACTGCTATGGAAGGCTGAATATCCCGCCGACGCGCTTCGATCATGGCTATGTTCAAGTCCTGATCCCGTTCGTCCTCTGCCCGGACTTTATTCGGAACAAGGAGACTCGCAATGCCTACGGAGCTTACAAAAAGCTCTATTTGCTGCATGTCGGCCAGGGATTCGTGCCAAATCATCGCCAAGAGTACAAAAGTCTTCAGCCCGGTCGTGTTTACAAGGGCATTTTTGAATTTCGCGCCAAGGACAATGGCGCGGTGAATTTTGGTCATCGCAGTGAGATTCGTGATCATACTGGACACGTTTACGAGAGGGATGCCATGTGGGAGCTGGTCAAGTTGGCTTATCATGGTGATACGAAGAAGTTGGATATCAGTGTAGAGGAGATCCCGGAGATGAAGAAAGATGTAAAAAAACGAGTGAATTTGACCTAATTATCGATTTTTTCAGCTCGAGGACCTGCTCACTTGGTCTCAACAATTCGAAGACGAGCTCGTGGAAAAGGGCGCTTACGGGCCGCCGCCCCCACGCACCGAGCCCGAAATCTCGCTAATGCCGCCGCCGCCAAAGCCCGAAAGGACCTCCACCGCCAACTACACCATCGTCAAGCCCACCCTCAAAGTAGTCAAACCCAGCGGAAACGCCAGAGTTGATCAGTTGAGACAGGAGCTCGCTGAGGTGGAATTATCTCAAAAACAAGCCGCTGTGTCTCCGATTCCTGAGACAATCGTGGCGCAAGGCCTGATTCCGCCGGATCTTGATATTCGGGTTCCGTCTCCGCCACTGGATCTGCCTCCGGTGGCTCCGCACCGCCCGCAAGAGCTGACTCGTCGGTTCGAGCCGGATAGAGAGAGAACTCGCAGAAGCATCGGTAGTCAACCCAGAAAATCCCGGGAATTTTTTAAATTTACATCTATTTCAGAATCCCGCCGTCGCCCGGAACCCGTTCCCGAGCCACCGCAAGTCTTCCGCAATCAGTACATCGCTCCGGCTCAAGTCAACATCACCAATCGCCAAGAGCTCGAGGAGCACCGTGCTCGTGTCATCATGCGCGCCTCGTTCCATGATCCGGCTAGCGGTGGTCTTATTCAGAAGTGGATCGATCGGGAGACGAATGAGTCGTCGCCGGATCAGGAGATATTGGTAGGAAGTTGAAAAAAAAACATACATAAATGTGTGTTCAGAACTTCAAATTCGACGCTCGTCACGGCGCCCACGAGAACCCGCTTCTGAGAGCCGCTCCGCTGGATCTGGGCCGTCAGAGCTCTTTCTCCGACAGCTTCTACAACACCACCGCCTCCGAGCGTCTCCCGTTAGCCTCGTCGACCCCACTCGCCAGCCCAGAAACCCAGCGCAGACGCTTCGCTCCACCGCCGCCGCTCTCCAGAATCCAGTCGGCCAACACGACACTTCGAGGAACCACTGCGGATCGCACCATCCGCAACATGCAGACCGTCGACGATGACACCAACGTCACGGAGACACTGTACGCTTTGCGCAGAGATGTAAGTGCTCAGAGAAATCTGGATTTTTGGTGTATTTTTGAAAGCGTCTTCAGAACAATGCCAATCCGGTGGGACAGTATCGTCGCAGCGGCACATAACAACTTTACGATGGGACTTTCTGATTTTTTATGTCATTTTTTTTATAATAAGCTCCCTTTGAACCTACTTTCCATCTCTATCACAATCTTCTCTACTGCATCGGAACTATTTATGTTCTTGTTCCTTTTTCCTAAACCCAACTGTTCTAATGTTTTGTTTTACCCCCTACCCGTTCCGTTCCATTCTACTCCTTTTCGTAATATGAAACTGTATAATACGCGGGAGAACGAATTCTTTCCTCCCCGCAAAACCAGTTCCCCCCGACGAAATTTGATTCCGAATCTTGTAGAAAGTGATAAGAAAAAAGCGGAAAGTCGTTTTTTCGACGAATTTTCTGGGAAAAATGCCGAAAATCCGTACAAAATTCGAGAGAAAATGATGATTTAGAAATTGAAAATTAGTAAATGGTAGATCGCGGCGAGACCCGCGAACGTTTGAGAGCATGCGCCTTTAAGGTTTACTACGGTATTTCATCATTTTTTTCTTGATTTTTGACACATTTTTGCAGTTTTTCGCTAAATTTTCAAGAAAAAACAGCGGAAATCAAGAAAAACACAAGTTTTGAATTGAAAAATGAGTTTATTCTGCCCCCTCTCTGGAAATATAGAAAGTATGGCGCATGACAAAAAATATGGTCCATCGAAAATAATGGGAAAAGTGTTTAGCGGCGAGTTCCGTCCTCGAAGAAGACTCCTCCGTCGATGGCGCAGTACTTGGGGCAGATTCCCTTCTCTCCGGCTCCTCCCGGAGTTCCCGACTGTCCAGGGGCTCCCGGGTTTCCGTCGGCTCCCGGCTGTCCCGGGTTTCCGTTGGGTCCCTTTGGTCCAGGGGCTCCTGGCTGTCCGTCGCGTCCTGGCTGTCCTGGGGCTCCTGGTGGTCCCTGTGGTCCTGGGGCTCCCTGTGGTCCCGGTGCTCCTGGAGTGATTGGCTCGGATGGTGCGTCCTGTCCTGGCTGTCCCGGGGCTCCTGGAGCTCCTGGATTTCCGTTCGGTCCCGACGATCCCTTGTTTCCTGGCGCTCCTGGAGCTCCGTCGAGTCCCGGCTGTCCTGGCTGTCCGTTGGCTCCAGCGTCTCCAGAAGGTCCTGGTGGTCCTGGTGGTCCGGGTGGTCCCTGTGGGCATGGCTGGCATGGTGGTGGAGTGATCGGGTCGCATGGCTGCTGTGGTGGTCTTCCCGGGTTTCCAGGCAGTCCTGGCGCTCCCGGCTTTCCTGGCCGTCCTGGCTTTCCTGGCGTTCCGGCTGGTCCGGCGGCTCCTGGCAGACAGCAAGCGTCGCATCCTCCGGCCGAAGCCTGTCCTCCGTTCACTCCGGCATCATAGCCAGACTGACGGGCGGTACGGTTGGCGTGCTGGATGCTCTTCAGCTGGTTCACCTCCGACCAGATGTCCTTGGCGGATCCCTAAACATTCAAATAAGTTAGAATCCTTAATTCAAATGACTCACCCTGCAGAACTGAACCTCCTGGTGCATGGTCCTCTTGACGTGATGCACGTAGTTGTGCACCATCGGCAGCGTGATGCACACCGATAGCACGGCGACGACAGAGAACGCGACGGCCGAGTAGGCCACGAATCGATAGGCTTTGATGCGCTGCTCGAACTCCATGTCTAGAGTGGGAACTGACTTCTTCCCCCATCTCCCCTGCCTTTTATACCTGCCTACCTGGGCGGTTGCATTACACTAGGCGTCACTATTACGACAAGAAGGAAGTGTTATGTTAGAAACAGGAAAAAGGACACATCTTCATTAGGGCAATCATTAGTTCATCAGTTGAAACTTGGGCGCCAGCTTCCGCATCTTCTTCATCTCTTCTGGATCCGTTGATAGCGCCTCAACACCAGCAAAGTCAGGCTTCTAAAACCAACACCTTCCAGAATGTATTCTGAAGCCTCTACTCACCAGAATCCCATTCTTACCAATTTTCTTAGCTTCAAAAGCCAGGAAAAGCAGGAAAGCTATAAAAACTAACAGGAGAAGCTTCATTTCGCAATACACAAGTCACAGCGAAAAGAGAGAATAGGAAAATGAAAAGTGTTGGTTTTGCATTTATATGATGCGATTTTATGCGATTCCCATACGTCACGAGGACATAAAAATGTATGAAAAACGGGCGGAATCCTGACTTTTCGGCGCAAATCGTGCTGCGCCTTTAAAGCGAGGTACTGTAGTCGCGTGAACGTTGATTTCGTCTTTTCCACTAATTTTCTCTTTTTCATCGGTTTTTCAACCGATTTTCGCACTTTTTACGACAAAAAAGGACAAAAAAGGTATTTTCCGTTGAAAAAATGCAAAAATCGATTGAAAAACCGATGAAAATGAGGAAAATTAATGGAAAAAGACAAAAAAGCGCGATTACCGTACTTTAAAGGCGCAGCACGTTTTGCGCCGAAAACTTTCGCTTGTTGCGAGACCCGTAAACCTACCCACTCCGATTTTGAGATACAACGATAATAATAACACTGATAACATCAGTGATAACAGACAAATAGTATAATCCCAATGGGAGGCTCGAAGCTAGACGCCTCGCTATCAAAGTTATCATTTCCTTATCATGCAGCTCGCCGATTTCTGGAAGATCTTCCTTATCACCACCCAATACTCCTCTGCGCTCATCTCTCTCCTCCTTAACTCCATCCTGATCCTTCTGATCCTCTTCCGCTCCCCACCCAACCTCGGCAACTACAAGTACCTCATGCTCTACATTGTCATCTTCCAAATCGTCTACTCGATTTGGGATGTCATCACAGAACCCACAATTCTATCCTATGGCCCCGCGTTCTTCATCTTCCGGAAGTTCAAGACGTCAGTTTTCGGCAGGGAAAAGAGCTTCTTCTTGCTGATTGTGTTCTGCGGCCTGTTCGGAGTCTCCCTGGCAATGTTCGCAATCCATTTCGTCTATAGATACGGAGCAATCTCCAAAGAATTCCGTGACAAGTACCTATCCGGCCGAAAGATCTACATCCTTTTCTCAATCCCAATCCTCTACGGAACCATCTGGACAACCATCTGCGGCCTATTCTTCCATTTCACCCCAAACACCGACAAATTCGCCAGAGGGCTTCTCCTAGACACCTACGACACTCGAATCGAAGATCTGTCCTATGTGATCGTCTGGTTCTACCCTGAAGATCAGCACAAGGAGACCCACCCTGACTGGAGAATCTTCTTCGCTATAAGTTTCATGTGGGGCTTGATAGTAAGTGATAAGGACTGATAACAGACGAACTAAGATCCTCTAGATATCCTCACTCTTTTGCGTCATCTTCTTCGGCTTCAATTGCTACACCCAACTCTCCAGAGCCCTTGTCACCACTAGAATGGCCTCTAAAACCACAAAATCCCTTCAACAACAGCTTTTCCTGGCTCTGGTCGTTCAAACTGTGATCCCTGTGATTCTAATGTACATCCCTGTCGCCATCCTCTACTCTTTCCCTATGGCTCATGTGGATGCTGGCTACTTGGGTAGCTTCATTGCAGCTACTGTAGCTGTCTATCCAGCTATCGATCCATTGCCGACTATGTTTATAGTGAAGAACTTTAGGGAGACGATTCTTTGTGAGTTGGTGCTAAGGTTATCACTGATAAGACCCTAACTTTCAGGTAGGAGAAGGCCCAAAGCCAAGGAGGAACTGAATCCCGAGCCTCCAAACATCAATGCAGAGCTATCAGTTGCAAGACCCACTTCATTTTGAATTAGTGATAAGAACTGATAAAAGATAAACTGATTACATCCTCGACTGTGTCTCTGCTTCCATTACCGTAATCTTCCTTGATTTTCCCATTTTCCCACAGCAACAGCTCTCCAAAATGGTCTCCCTGACAGGTCTGGTGAACAGCATCATTGCCAGAGTTGAGCAGGTGCCGTGATAGGATAACAGGATGTGCACGAATTGGGGAATAACTGGAATGTTATCAGTTGATAAGGTGATAAGTGATAAGAGCTTACATTGGGCTTTCTCGGGGTCTAGGGCGTCTTTGAGGAACTCGGAAACTGGCCAGAGGAATAGAGAAGTGTGGATTATGACTTGGACAAGGACACTGTAGAATAGCATTTTCTGGATTTCAACCGTCTTTTTCGATGCATAAGCTCCCATTTTTCCAATCCGAATAGGAATCAGAATCACAGAAACCAACACGACAGCCAATGTAGTCGTCGCCGCGGAGCACAGGAACATCAGAAGCACCTGATACTGAAAATCTGTTGGTGGCGGGAAGTAGAAGACGTTAGGACACATGAAGACGTCCGGAAGGGATAGATTGGTTCTCCAGGCTTCTAGCTTGTACTCCTGTTGCTTTTGGACAGCGAATGGGGTGCCGGCGGCGAGGTAAATGATGGAAAGGATCATGTCTAGGCGGAATAGGTAGACGAGGTATTTCAGTGGGTCACAGGGTTTTTTGATGAGGGTGGTGGCGTCGAGACGGAAGCGAAGGAGCTCGACAACGGATAGAGCGGTGTCTGGAAGAAGGGATGAGTCACAGGTCTCGCCACGAAAAAGGTTACGGCTTCTGGACAAGGTTTCGACACTTTTTGTATTATCGTTACAACTCCAAACTTCATCTCGCATTCAGAAATTCGAATTTGGCGCCCACGATATCTCGCAGTGAAAACTACAGTAAGACGGGCTTTTTTCAGTAAATTGATGTCAGAAAATGCGAAAAATGCAATGATTTACTCAAAAACAGTCGCAAAAACTCGAAAATAGCCAGAAACACCGAAAAATGTGAATCTTACATGTCCGAGTGCTTAGGCCGCAACCCGGAAATGAGTTGGGATCTAGTGCATTCGATAGGGAATGGCCGGTTTACTGTAGTGAACTGATCTTAACTTTTCCCCGTTTTTGGTTTGAAGCGAGTTATGAAGCTTTGAAGTTTCAGCTCATTTTGGGCTCAATATGGGTCGCCGCGCCACCGCGCAAGTCTACTCAAAGACGCCACCTAGAAAAACAACCGTGAATGGCCAAGTGGCTAGAGTGATTGACTGATAGTCGACATGCCGGTGTTCAATTCACCATTTTGGTTTTCTTTTTTTGCTCTCGCGCATGAGCATTACTCACCACTTTTTGATGATTATGGTGAACTTCAGACGCTTTTACAACATTCCCACTTAGAAATGTAGTAAATTTCCAGTTCAATATTGTGAAAGTTCGAAAAACTTCGTTAAATCTCTGAAAACTGTTCAGAACGCATTCTCCGACATTTGAAAACTGCATTCTGCTAACGAAAACTCTTTGTGAACATCAAAAAGTGGTGAGTAATGCTCATGCGCGAGAGCAAAAAAAGAAAACCAAAATGGGGAATTGAACACCGGCATGTCGACTATCAGTCAATCACTCTAGCCACTTGGCCATTCACGGTTGTTTTTCTAGGTGGCGTCTTTGAGTAGACTTGCGCGGTGGCGCGGCGACCCATATTGAGCCCAAAATGAGCTGAAACTTCAAAGCTTCATAACTCGCTTCAAACCAAAAACGGGGAAAAGTTAAGGTCAGTTCACTACAGTAAACCGGCCATTCCCTATCGAATGCACTAGGTCCCAACTCATTTCCGGGTTGCGGCCTAAGCACTCGGACATGTTACTGTAGTTTTCGCTGCGAGGTATCGTGCTCGCCAATTTGAAATTGTGAATGCAAGATGAAGTTGTGAGATACAACGATAACAATGAAAATGAGTGAGAAGACATGTTTCTGGTGATTCCCCATTTATTTCCACCAGTTTTCACCGATTTTTAGTACAAAAACATGAATTTTTGGTATTTTGACGCTTTTTTTCGAAAAATTGGTGAAAAGTGCTGAAATTTAGTTGGAAATTATTGAAATTACGTGATTTTACCCGTTTTCATCGAAAAAGGTGTCAAAACCCTTTCCAGAAGCCGTATTTCTGTCAGAAGCCATTTTCGTGGCGAGACCTAACAGCTGACTCGCCGCGGAACGACGAAAATACAAAAACATGAATTTTTGGGTATTTACACCTAGTTTTCTTGAAAAATTGATGAAAAACGATAAAATTTGGTTGGAAATCTTTGAAATCACGTAATTTTACCCGTTTTCATTAGAAAAAGTGCCAAAATCATGTCCAGAAGCCCTATTTCAGCCAGAAGGCATTTTCGTGGCGAGACCCATCAGATAATAACTCACGTATACATAGAACCAACTCCCAATTAGTCAGCACCATTGCCGGGACATCCAAATACATCAACCACCCAGTACACCTCAACATTGGCCATGGAGCCAGAGAAACTGGCAAGTACAAAAACGAGAAATACATTTCAAACCCAAAACTTCCAATTGTATGCCATAGCAGGAATCTGCTAAAGGTGTTGAAGTGATCTCCGTGTTTTTTGATAAGAGCGTAGATTGATAAGAAGTAGACGAGCACTGATATGATATGAGGATATCTCATGATAGTGGAGAAGAGCAAAGGAGCTGGGTCATAGCAGTTCATAGTGGAGAACAGGATGGAAAAGTGAGAGTCTTGTGAGCATGTGCAGGTGGACCTCGGGGGAGAGATTTGATTAGTGATAAGGTGATTAGGAGCTGGAGCACATGTGTCACCAGCACAACACAATTCCTGGGATTTGTGACTGATAAACTGATAAGACAAAAGTTTGAAGTCTTCTGGGGGTTCAGGGTTCAAAACCGTTTCTTTCACGTCATATGCGATCTTTGGCTCGCAATCACAACTTGTCACCTGTTCCTTATCAATTCTTATCACCTCTAATCAGCTGTCCAAACTTTTTGTCACAATTCAACCATGATTCTAGAGCTCTCCGACCTCGACTTCACCACCCCAACCTTCGTAGTCCACCACTACTACCTAACCGGTACCATAGCAATTCTACTAAACTTGTTTGTCTTCTACCTGATCATTTTTCAAAAAAAAAATGGACACATTCCGCTATTACATGTTCTGTTTTCAGGTAATTCAGGGGTTACTGTAACTTTTGAATTATTGATTTTTTTTCCAGTTAGCCTGCTCTTTCGTCGACTTGCACATCTCTTTCGCAATGCAGCCCATCCCCCTTTTCCCTATAAAAGCTGGCCACTTCACTGGCTTTCTAGCTACCCAATTCTCGGTTTCTCCGCATATTCTCATGACTTTCTTATCGATTTTTGTGGGGTTTCAAGTCAATATACTAAACTTATGTTTCTTACGAAAACACCAAGCAATCTCGAGAATCGATCAGAAGCATGTGCTCTCCGAGCCCGTGTATAGCTTGCTGGTTGCTTTTTTTCTATGTTACACTGCAACCTATACAATTTGCTTCTATTTGACAGGGATTTCAAAAGAAGAGCAGTTCCGGATCATTAATGAGGTAAGGGAAAGCCGCTACGCAACCGCAACGCATCTTCAGGACTACCCAATGTTCCGAGAGCAGTTTGAGCAGTTGGACAACTTTGTTTTGTTAGAGTCGGCTTTGAAATGTTGGGCTTCTTCTTTTTCATTGTGGTCGGATGTCTTCAGTCAACTGCGACAGTTTCATTTTTTGTCTTTCAAATGTATAATACACTTGTGAGCTGTCGGAATAATCTGTCGAGGTCTACGCTGGAGAAGCATCGAACTGCGTTGAGGAGCTTGGTGGCGCAGGCAAATAACTTGTTGTAACTGAAAAGTGATAAGAGATAGGAAAAAGTAATCAATTACAAAGTTGTAGAGAAGGTTTAGATCTACAAGTTTGCGATTGATCACTTTTTCCTATCTCTAGTCCTTATCAGGTTATCAAACCTCCCAATTAGGTATGGGATCTCTTAAGTCGGACTGTTATATCTGGAAAACTAACAAATATAGGGAAAAGTGATCAACTGCAAAGTTGTAGAGGAGGTTTTGATCTACAACTTTGCAATTGATCACTTTTTTCTATCTCTAGCCCTTATCAAGTTATCAGACCTCCCAATAAGGTATGGGAGCACTTTGGTCCGACTGGCATATCTAAAAAACTAAAAAAGATAGGAAAAAGTAGTCAATTGCAAAGTTGTAGAGGAGATTTCAATGTACAACTTTGCAATTAATCACTTTTTTCTATCTCTGGTCCTTATCAGGTTATCAGTACCATTCCAGTTCCTCACCACGCCCATCGGAATCCTGCCCGCAATGCTCATAGTCCTTGCCTGTAACCTTCCATTCAAAGGCGTCCAACGATTCACTTGGTACATGTTCATGTCAATGACCACTCACTCGACTATCAACTCGCTTGTTGTCATTTTCACAGTCCCAGAGTTCCGATGTTTTGTGATGTTCTGGTCGGAAGAGGCAAGGATCCGAAGGAAAAGGTCGACAGTTCAAATTCTAAATAATGTGTCAGGGAATACGCAGAGTAGGATAACATCATAAGGAATTGATTGATAAAGCTTTATCACTGATCAGAGACACCGTCAACATTCTTACTCTTCCATCTTCTACCTGAAAGTTCATCCTTATCACTACCCTATCACCTTGACTCACAAAGTATTGTCTCCCGAAAATCCTTCACAATAAACATAGTCGGCAATGGATCAATTGCCGGGAAAATCGCCACTGTTGCTGTGATAAAGCTTCCCAAATAACCAGCATTAACCTTCAGCATAGGGAAGGAGAATAGGATTGCGATAGGGATGTACATCAATATCGCAGGGATCAGCGTCTGAACCACCAGCGCCAGGAAAAGCTGTTGTTGAAGGGATTTTGCCAGTTTGGAAGCCATTCTAGTGCTGATCAGGGCTTTGGAGAGTTGGGTGTAGCAGTTGAAGCCGAAGAAGATGACACAGAAGAGTGAGGAGATCTAGAGGCTATCAGTTACTCCTTTATCAGTCCTTATCACTCACTATCAAGCACCACATGCATCCAATCGCAAAGAAGACACTCCAGTCCGGATGGGTCTCTTTGTGCTGATCTTCCGGGTAGAACCATACGATTATATAGGCGACGTTTTCAATTCTAACGTCATAGGTGTCTAGGAGCAGGCCTCTGGCGAATTTGTCAGTTTCAGGGGTGGAATGGAAGAAGATATGGCAAAGAAGGGACCAGATAGCTCCTAGAGCCATTGGCGTGAGGTACAGGGCATATATCCTTCTCCCTGATAGGTAGAAATCTCGGAATTCCTTATTAATCACAGCGTATCTGTATATGAAGTGAGCTGCGAAGAGAGCAATTGACATGCCGAACATGCCACAGTAGACCACAATTAGGAATAGGCTATGACTCCGGCCAATAATAGAATGCTTGAACCGCCGAAAGACTACAAATGCAGAGCCATATGATAGAGTTGTGGGCTCTGCGATGACATCGCAAATGGAGTAGACGATTTGGAAGATGACAATGTAGAGCATGAGGTACTTGTAGTTGCCGAGGTTGGGTGGGGAGCGGAAGAGGATCAGAAGGATCAGGATGGAGTTGAGGAGGAGGGAGATGAAGGCGGAGGAGTATTGAGTGGTGATAAGGAAGGTAGGATAGTAATCAGCTAGCTGCATGGTAGAGTGATAGCTTATCACTGAGGATCTCTCACATCAGGGCCCACTGGGAGTATACTATTTGTCTGCTTGAAGTCTGGTTCCAAGAACCAATAGTTTACTTTTTCCCACACCCTCTACAAAACAAGGTCCTTCTATAGTTCTTGATAATCAGCATAGTTGGAAGTGGATCAGTAGCTGGGTAAATGGCAATTGTAGCTGCGACAAAGCTACTGGCAAAGCCAACATCCATGTTGAACATTGGGCAAGTGAACAGGACAGCAATAGGGATATACATTAAGAAGACAGGGATCAGGGTCTGGAAGTTATCAGTTATCAGTGATAAGCAAAAGTGATAATGATGAGATTGACCTACTTGACAGACCAGCGCTTGGAAAAGCTGTTGTTGAAGAGATTTCGTGAAACTTGAAGCCATTTGAGTTGTCTCTAGGGCTCGGGTCAACTTGTTATAGCACTTGAGCCCGAAAACCATCACACTGATAAAAGAGCTGATAATCATGAACCAAAGTCCTCCAATTGCCCAAAATATCCGGAAATCTGGGTCAACACCTCCATAATCATTTGGTAGGTAGAACAAAACAATTCCATACGAGATATCTTCAACTCGGAGGTCATAGCTGTTAAGGAGAGCATTTCGGACATAGCTGTTGGTAGTTTCAGTTGCTCTGAAGAAGATTGCTCCGATTATAGTCCAGCCAGCTCCATAGATGATAGGGATCAGGAAAAGCACATAAACCTTCCGGCCTGATAGGAAAAGCTTTCGGAATTTCAGGTCAATCGCACTGTATCTGTAGATAAAGTGCACTGCAAAGATGGCCAGTGAGAAGCCGAAACAGCCGCCGTAAATGCAAACTAATAGGAAACTGGCTTCTTTTCCGAAAATTGAATGCTTGAAGTCTCGGAAAACTATAAAAGCAGCTTGATAGGAGAAGATTGATGGTTCAGTGATAACATCTAGAATCGAGTAGGCTGCTTCGAATAAGGCAATGTAGATCATTAGGTACTTGTAGATTCCTAGAGATTTTGGGGAGCGGAGAATGATAAGAGTGATAAGGATGGAGTTAAGAATTAAGGAAGCTATTGCTCCGGAGTATTGGGTGGTTTTGAGGAAGAGCTTCCAGAACTCGGCGAGCTCCATGAATGGGAATGAAGGAGCGGTACAATCATTGTGTTATCACAGATAACTTATCAGGTCCAGGGGGAGTATACTAGTTTGTCGTTGACGTGAAGCGCCTATCTCGTGCTCTGCTCTTCGGCAATGGGCTGGATCTCTAGGACCCTGGGCTAACTTGAAGTCTGACACAGCTAACCAGCGCCGGACCCCCGGTGGAACAGTTGGCTCACGTGTAGCGTTTTTAAAACATGTTGTTTACTGGAACATTGGAGAGAGATAACATCATGATTCATTGGGAAACTATCGGGATAGAATGGAAGATTTCTTTACAGGTCCTCCAAGACATTGCTCGAATCACAGACTTTCAGCATCTTGTTAGAAGTCAACATACCCTGAAACCCATTCCATCTCTTTAACATTTGGTCTGAAACTCACCTTCTTGAATTCCTCCCACTTTTCCTGTCCGCAAGTCTCCGAAATCTCCTTCTTCAAGCAATTGTCCTTCCCGAAGAAGTTGTTACATTTCTTCATCGCCTTGTTCATCCATTCCTCCCTGCTATATTTGGTTTTGTCGTCCGTGAATGGGATGTAATCTCGGTAGCATTTCGATTTCTTTCTTTCCAACAAGGTCGCACACTCCTCGAATCCATCCGTTGTGAACTTGTAGGCTTCACATATAGTCACTATGCCGTCCGTGGCTTCGCTGGCTTTCTTCTTGCCGACAACGCACTTCCAAGTCTCGATGCACGGCATAAACTCTTCGCAAACTTTGTTTAACTCATTCAAATTTGACTTGTCGTAAGCATTCCTCTTGGTATACTTTTCCCGAACCTCTGTCATTTTCTGAACTAGTTACCATGTCACAAGGTACCTACAGTAACCTTACTGTTAAACATTTGAATATCTTGAATTTTTCTGTCATCGTGCACTCGCTCTCCGCGCTCTCTTCAGTGGCAACACTTGCTCCAAGAGCCGCACCGAATAGTGCTAGGATAAGAACTTTTTGAAGGAAGCCGGACATCACCTGGAATAAACAAAAAGGGTCAGAAGGGTAAGAGAAAAGTGTCAAATGAAAATGGGTTCATCCCCTGGCGCTTTACAACTGTTTCTGAAACAGTTGTTCGGGAAATTGTTGGTTCCATTACACAACATATTGTTGGGGAGAAGTTGTTTGTTGTTGAGAAAGAAAAACATATCAGAGTCACTTATCGTATGTAGTTTGTTGAGGATCTGTAGAAACCAATTGTAGCTGCAACGAAACCACTAAACATGGGGCAAGTGAGCAGGACGTCAGGTTATTTCGGAGCATCGTACTAAAAGTTGAAAAAATGTTCATGTCAGTCACATGAAAAAACTGTGTTGGGAAAAGAAAGTTTTTCACATTACAAAACAACAATGATGCAGCAAACAATACAAAGAAAAGGAGGTGTTCTTTCCGAGTCACGAGGCGGGAAGTTTTGTCAGGTGGAATTCTGGAGCATTGTACCAAAAGTGTACCCTTTCTGGACGCAAGCTGTTATCATTACCATATCCCTCCAAAAAAACAAAACTTCCGGTCTATAGAGCTCTAAAAGGCAACTCGTACCGCTTCGTCCTGACATTGAGTTCAAGCCGTCATTCCGGAGCATCGTACTGATTCAGTGAACCCCCAATTTCAAGTCTTGCTTCTTATCACTCTTTTATCACCCATTATCATCAAATCCTTTGAAATCTCCCCCATTTGTTGTCAAACACCAATTCCACTTGTCTCTCCCTCTATAATCCTTCAAAACACCCGACATACCGGTAATCGCCTTCTGACAAACTAAAGCAAACAAATGTTTCAGTTTCAGTTCAAAAAGTTCATTTCCCCCCCCCCCTAAAAATGTGTATGTTTTCAATCTAAACATCTGTTCTATTTGTATCTCCCTCCAGCCATGATCAATGTTTTTGGTGAGTTGCTGCACTCTGTTTGACTATC
>LR538955.1:1406894-1448293 GCA_900536315.3 Caenorhabditis becei | reverse complement strand
CAGTCTCCACTGCATAACCGTTGACCAAACTCTCTGATAACGACGTGTAAGCTGCGACTTACACATGTACTTTATCAGCCAAAAAATTGGCGGCAGATTCGTGGCGAGGTGTCTCTTATCAATTATGGCCGAGTCGGGGCGCTTCTTTCACTGTTTTAGCACCTTTTGTTGCGTTTTGTCTTGTCTCGGCTGGGGGAAGTTAAAATTTATTGAATTCGGAATTCTAAAGATTCCGGAATTCCAGTGATAATGGTACTGATAAGCTAGAACCCCTTGGACATGAGTTTAGGACCCTAACCCTATCAGCCACTGCTTCCAAGCCTCCTATTCTTAAATTTTAGGATTTCTAGTGATAAGGTTTGAATGATAGAGTGATCTTTACCTTTTTGTGGAACCAAGATCTTCACAAGGCGTCTCCAGAAGCCAAAAAGTCAGGATTCTGAAGGTTGACCCAATTTTGGTCCAATTTAGGTCATTTTTGTCCATTTTTAGCCGATTTTAGCGGTTTTTGATGGGTTTTCGAATTTTTTGGGGCAATTTAGTGATTTTTCAGTGATTCTGACTCAATTCCCATCAATTCTGAAAAAATTGAAGCGAAAAAAATTATTCAAAAAAAAAAAAATTTTTTTTTGAAATTTTTTTTTCTGTTTTTTTTTTTGAAAACATCAATTTCAGCCCAAATTTTCACAATTTCAACTCGAAATTGGCTCAAGATCAGCCCATTGCTCCAAAATTCCCAATTTGTACCTGAACTCGGTACAAATTCTCTATATAGTTAGTTCCCACTTTCCCCTTGTGATAACGAATTGCTCCAAATTGATTATGACATGTGATACACAGCTTAGGCACCGGTACGGCCACGCAAAGTCACGAATTTCCCCTTTTTTCCCTAATTCTAATCATTTTCTTATCCGTGGAAAAAGGGCAAAATGTCAAAAATCAGTGAAGAGTCGACCGTTTCATTTTCCACGGTGAAATGTCTAGTTGCCTTGTCAGGTGACTTCTGAATCTCCCCCGACGTCATCTGAATTCCCTAGAAGCCAACTCACGTCATCTGAATCCTTCCAGGAGTCTCCGCCGCAATGCCCGATGACTCCCGTTCCCAGAAGATGGGCCTACTGGGTGCCATATCCTATATAGTCGGTAACATTGTCGGATCCGGAATCTTCATCACCCCCACGTCAATCATTTCCAACGTAAACTCGGTTAGTTTTTGATTGTTTTTTTGTGGCCTAAAAATAAGCAAAAAACTGGTCAGCGATTGGGTAAACAAGCTAATGATAGCACAGAGAATAGTGGAAAAAGAGCATTTTGTAGCTAGTTGAGAGCATGATTTATAGATTGGTAGATAGACTGATAAAATGATACAGTGATAAACAAACAATGATATAACGGCCGGGAATGAGAGCCTGAAAGCTTGAAAACTTGAAAGCTAGGCCTGAAGGTAAAATCGACATGAGCTAGAAAACCAAAATTGGCTTAGCTATAATCACTGATAACTTGATAAGGACTGAAGATATCAAAAAGTGATCAATTGCAAATTTGTAGTTTAAAATCTCCTCTACAACTTATCTGTTTATCACTTTTTCCTATCTATCATAGTTTTCCAGATATGACAGAATTTCGTAAACCTTTCAAAAAAAGTGTCCTAATTTGCAGCTCTGATAACTTGATAAGGAGCAGAGTTATCAAAAAGTGATAAATTGCAAATTTGTAGATCAAAACCTCCTCTACAACTTTGCAATTGACCATTTTTTTCTATCTCTCATAGTTTTCTCAAAAAACCTCTTCCAGGTCGGTCTCTCCCTAGTCATCTGGGTCCTAGCAGCCCTCATCTCCATGCTCGGCTCCTTTTGCTACGTGGAACTCGGCACCTCAATCCGTCTATCCGGCGGTGACTTTGCCTACTTGTGTTTCATGAAATGGCACGTGAAATTCATGCCCTATGTGACATTTTGCTTGTTCTCTGCAGGTACCCAGTCGCTTTCGCCTTCATGTGCATCGGGTGTACTATCAACTATCCAGCGACACTGGCGGTTCAAGCGCAGACTTTTGCAGAGTACGTGTTTCGGGTAAGATAAGAAACAATCCTGAAAAAACTGGAATGTTTCCGTTCAGGGCGCCAATGTCGAGCTAGACGCTGATTCCGAGTTCTGGGCCAAGAAGCTGCTGGGCTTCGCGCTGATCATCCTTCTGATGTTCATGAACTTTTTCTCCCTCAAAACTTTCGTCCAGCGATTCTCAATCCTGGCCTCCATTGCAAAGATTGCTGCCACACTTCTTATCATTATCACTGGATTCTACTTCTTGATCTTCAAGGACTGGACTCAGAATCTTGAGGATCCTTTCAAAAACTCTGTTTGGAAACCCGGCCCATTTGTCAACGCCCTATTCGCCGGTCTCTTCTCCTATGATGGCTGGGATATTCTCAACTTTGGAGCCGAGGAAATCGAGAATCCGAAACGGACCATGCCCCTATCAATTATCATTGGAATGACATGTATCGGAGTGATCTACGTGGCAGTGAACATTGCCTACAGTGTGGTTCTATCGGTTCCCGAGATGTTGCTCTCCGACGCTGTCGCCATTGATTTTGCGAAGAAGACGTTGGGATCTGCGGCTTTTGTGATGCCGGTCATGGTGGCAATTCTGTTGATTGGGTCGTTGAATAGTACCATGTTCTCGGCGAGCAGGTGAGGGATTCTGAAGATTCTGAAGCTTCTGAAGCCATAACCTTCTGATTCAGATACCTCCAAGCTGTTTCCCGCCAAGGACACATTCCATCAGCAATTTCCGGAATCGCACCAAACTGTGATTCTCCAAGAGTGGCGCTTTTGGTTCATGTAAGCTGACGTCTCCTGAATCCAATCTTCTGAATCCCTGTTCCTTTCCAGATCCTCATCGCCATCGCCGTCTCCTTCATGGGCGACCCTGATAAGCTTATCAACTACGTGGCCTTCGCCCAATGGTCCCAACGAGCCTTCACCATGTCCGCCCTGCTCTACCTCCGATTCCGCGGCCGTCCACGGCACCCCGATCGCATCCAGCTGCCCATAATCATGCCAATCCTATTCTTCCTGGTGTGCACTTCAATGGTAGTCATTAGCATCATCGACGACTTCAAGTCTTCGGCAGTGGGGCTTGGGATTCTACTAGGTGGCCTTATCATCTTTATCATTTTCGTCTGGGATAGGGCGTTGCCATCAGTAGATGCGTTCAAGAATGGGTCGCATTATATCAATGGTTAGTTCAAGGCCAGGGACCCTTTAAAGGACCACTTTTCCAGAAGAGACCACTAAATTCATGCAAATCATCTTCAACGTGATACCGGAAAGAGTTGGTGATGAGGAGATGAAAAATGCGATTGGAGGTGGAGATTCTGGAGAAGAAAAGGTCGAAAAGGTGCCAACTGACAAGATCTCGCCAATGGAGAACGGGTTGACCAAGTGCACAAGAATGTAAATGATATGTAATGATATATTTATGAACTTCACAATACTACAATTGACTAATCGCACAACCCGTACTTTTCAAGATAGCAAAGCAAAATGGACACGGAGATTTGATGGAATTATGGAGCAGATACTGCTCAAAGTTAGCTAGAAATCCACAGAATTGACTCGACTCATAAAGTACATGAACGTGGTGCCGAAGAGGATCCCGCAGGCTTGAAGAATCGAGACCAGGATCGATTCCGCCAGGTTTTCTTTGATGAGCTCGTTGGTGGATTCGCGGATTTCGGGGATCTAAAAGAAGCTTCAGAATTGGAGTGGGAGATTCAGAATCCTTACCAATGTTCCTAAAAAGATGTACATGTACATCCCACTCGACACCGCAAAGATATACTCATCATACGAATCATCAACACTGTCCAACATCACGCCAATTGAGAATCCCAAGAAGCTCAGCACAATCGGCACCATATTGAACAACAACGTTTTCTTCAGTCCTAATCCAGACTTTACCAGGATTGCCAGGGTGCCAAGTTCTTGTGGAAACTGCTGGGAGATCACAGCGATTCCGATACTCAGTCCTCTGAGCAAGTTATCCGAAAACGCTGCTCCCATGCTCATTCCATCAACAAAGTTATTGGCTGAAGAGCCAAAGATGATCATATAAGCCACCGAGGCCACTTCCATAGCTGCCGGCTCAATGACCTTCTTCTCAACTACCCGGATAGACACTGATAACGCATCACTATCATCATCCTTGGACTGGAGGCTCTGCTTCTTGGCCTTCATCTCGTAGCTCTCTGGTTCTTCGATATTGATAGTTACTGGGCTGCTAGGGCGGGATGGAGTCATTCGTTTGTGGAATTCATTGTTGACAACGTCAAGGAACTGGGAGGCATGGGAATGGGTTCCGTTGTGACGAGGGCTTCGGAACTCGATGTCATCTAGGCCGCCACTAACGACAGCGACGCGGCGGCGGGTGGAGAACTGGAAAAGGAAGGGTTGGAAGGATTCTGAATTCAGGAGCTCCAGGATTCTGCTTGTGAGCCGCCCATGAACCCAGGAGCTTCAGGATTCTGCTTCTGAGCCGCCCATGAATTCAGGAACCACAGGATTCTGCTTCTGAGCCCTTGAATTCAGAAGTTCCGGGCTTCTGCTTCTGAGCACATGCTTTCAGAAGCTCCAGGATTGCCTCAATCTTGAATCCTAGCTTCTGAATCCTATTACTCACCGTCCTTGCCAACACATTATTCGTCAGTGCCATCTCCAAATCATTCGCCAACTCTGCCATCTCCTTCTCCTGAATCTCGGTCCTCTCCGCATCCGACAACTCCGATTCCCTCCGATGCCGATGCCCTGGCACTTGTAGTGTGATTGTCGGTGGATCCGATGGGACTATCGTCTCCTCTGTGATGTTATGCCCGTTATCTCTGCGTTTCGCAATCGGAGTGTTCATTAGAGAGGCGATTGTCGACGCGTGAATTCTTCGTTTCGTTTGGCGACGTCTTCTGAAAGTTAGAAGGTGTGTATTCTAAAGGTCAGAACTATCTCCGTTTCAATCTCTCTCCTACCTGAATTCCAAAATATACTGCAGCATACGGTCAACAGTGAAAAAGGCGTACAAGGCGCACAAGATGATCAGTGACTTGGTGTGATACTCAAAGTGTTCGAATGACGTCAAGTGGAACGCCTGGGGAAGCATTATGAAGATGGTGGATCCTGATAACGCGCCGATTCCAACGGCTACCAGGAACGTCATGATCCTTTCGTAGAGGGATTTGGAGAGGCAGGGCAGGAGCAGAATGCCAAGGGGAGCGGAGAAGCTGCATCCGGAGACAATGGCGAAGCCGATTCCCCAGGCTGAAACATCAAGAATCAAGAATCACGTCACTTTTCGCGGACAAAGTCCAAATGGGAACGTGTTAGATAAGGATCTTTATGGCGCCCTGGCGAAGTGTTACTGTTGAGTTATTTTAGAGAAGCGGGAAAGATCAGAGAGATCAGAAGATTGCGGTTTCGTACAATTTTTTATGAGCCAAACAAACGCCACTGGCTCCGCGGGGCTCCGTGCGGTTAGAGACCATCAATCACTTCCAGATGTGCCGCGGCACATGCAAAACTCACTCTGCCATGCTGGCGGCTTATCGAGCAGGTTGACGGCTTCGGTGTAGTTGCCGAGATCGGCGGCGAGGAACGCGTCATGGAGCACCTGGTGGATGAGCTGCGAGGCGTTCTGAAGAAGATGTTGTTACACTTTTTGGATTGTTATTGAATGAGGCGAGGGGATGGGATGGCTAGTGGTCCGCGCGGAGAGGGAAAGTGTACTAAACTCAACTTGTTGAAGGGTTGGAGCAGGGGAACTGGGAGAAGGATTCAAAAGTCAAGAGGTCCTAGGGCTTCAGATTCAGAAGATTCAGAATCCCCGAACTCTCATGACCCCAAAGATTCAGAATCTTCAGAATCCCAGGGCCACTGGCTCCTAGGGCTCCCGAAAATGTGTAACAAAGAATTGAACTCACTAGAAGCTCCGCGTTTTTGAGGCTTTTCATAGGTCTTCAGGGTCTTCAGGGTCTTCAGAATCCTCAGAATCTTCTGAATCTTCTGAATCTACAAAATCCTCAGAATCCTTAGACTTCAGAATCCTCAGAATCCTCAGAATCTTCAGAATCAGAACTTCAGCGAAACTAACTTCAAAGTCACTACCCCCTCATTATCACATCATTTTATCACCTCCGGCAAACCCGGAATTCAAAATTTCAAAAACCAGTATCTCTGGTCAGTTCACGACTTTTACTCAAAAAACACTCTAAACGAACATGACCTGCTGATAAGAGGGTAAACATCGCGCCGGTCACCTACCAGTGGCTTGTCCAAATCGGACAGGTCGATAAGCATGCCCAAGGCCGATACAATATATATAAAGTAGAGGTTATAATAACAACAACCTCGAGAAAAGAGGAGAATAGACACTGACGCGGGGAGGGTGTCTAAAAACGTGTACAGGCGCGGCGCCCTCTCTCTCGGCCGTCTCAAAGATCGTAATCTCCGAGAATTTTGTTATAGGAGAGTCTAAACAAATTGCTTTTTTTGCGGCACGCCACCTCACCTGATCGTCCATGACTTCCGTGATCGGAGGATCCGAGGTCTAAGAGGTCCAAGAATAAGACTGAGAAGAGCCCGAGAGTGAAATGATGATGCTCCGCCTTTGAGCCGCCCCGCCGACAAGTGGGAAGAGAGGGAGCCGAGAATAATGTACAACACACACTTCACTTTGGGTTGTTGTTTTTCTTGTCCTCTTGACTGCAAAAGTGATGTGATAATGAAGTGATAAGGTGATAGGGAGTGGAAACTGCTACAAGTAATCCTCCACCCTCTCGCCCCCTATTATGCAAAGTCGGTGTTAGAGGGTGCTGTTTTGCATCAATGGTTTTTTGGTGGTTTTTTGGTTGAAAAGATGAGTCAAGGGAAACGAAATGTGAGAAGAAACATGAAACTTTTTGAATATTCAATATAACATGGGAATCAGTTCTGTTCTGTTATCAGTTTATCAGAATCACACACTTGGAACTCAAAAAGTTTCAGTTTTGGAAGCTCAGATTCAGAAGTTCAAATTCAGAAGCCTAGATTCAGAAGCCTGTATTCAGAAGCCTAGATTCAGAAGCCTGTATTCAGAAGCCTAGATTCAGAAGCCTAGATTCAGAAGCCCGGGATTCAGAAGGTTAGATCCAGAAGTCTGGATTCAGAAGCCCTGGATTCAGAAGCCTGGATTCAGAAGCCTAGATTCAGAAGCCTAGATTCAGAAGCCTAGATTCAGAAGCCTAGATTCAGAAGCCTAGATTCAGAAGCCTGGATTTAGAAGCCTGGATTCAGAAGCCTAGATTCCCTAGAATCTTATCAAAAAATCACGTCATCACCGAAAGCAATCGAAAATCAACCATAATAGAAAAACTGTTCCTGGCCACCTATTGTCACCATTTTTCATATAAAACAACCAAAAAATGCTTCTTTTCTTCAAAAAACTCATATGTTCCTGCTTCTTCTTCTCCTGATTCCTTCTCTTATCACTGATGCCCTTATCAGTGACTTAGAGCTCGTAGAAGGCGATATCAGAATCTCTAGTCCGCGTGGGAAGCGTCAACTTTCCACAACAACTGCCAAATGGCCTGATAACACTGTCCCCTACACCTTCCACGATTCAATCAGTACCCTTATCACCTCTTATCACCCAGACCTTATCGATTTCAGAAGGCGCAAAGAAAGCCGTTCTTCTAGACGCCATGACCCATATTTCCTCAAAAACTTGTATCAAATTCACGGAAAACTACGATTCTTCAAAAAGTTATCTAGTTTTTGAGGATGGAGGCGCTTGTTGGAGTCATATTGGAAATCAGGGCAATTCAGGACAAGGAATATCGATTGGGGATGGTTGTGATTTGGTAGGTAAAGCTTCAGAGTCTTTAGAATCTTCAGAATCCCCTTTTCAGCTCGGCAATGCCGTCCATGAGATCATGCATGCTCTCGGCATCCATCACACTCAAAATCGTCACGATCGTGACCTATTTGTCAATGTCAGTGAGACTAACAACCCGAACTTCCAAATAGACAATCTTGCCGAGCTAGTTGTTCCGTATGAGTACGGTAGTACCATGCACTACGGTTACAATCAGTTTGAAGGCGTCTACGTGACACCAAAACAGCCAGAATTCCTTTATACAATGGGAAGTCGAAGAGTGTCTTTTTATGATATGGTCAAGATCAATAAGCTTTATCAGTGTTCTTGTGATAAGGAGTTAGACTGTGAAAATGGAAGCTACAGTAACCCGGCTAACTGTTCCGAATGCGTTTGCCCATCGGGTTATGGAGGAAGGCTATGTGATAAGCCGGTAGGTAGATGGACCTTATTATCAGACACTTATCAGTATCCTTCAGCCGTTCAACTCAAATCACCTGATGGCTTCCCAGAACTGGGAGGACTATTCTCTAACCCTTACCCCTAGATCCAGTGGCACCTCCTATTCATATACTACCAAGACCATCATAGTCCACGCCCCAGCTGATAAAACGATTCAAGTTCAGATAATGGAAATGGATGGGTTTAGTGATACATATGGGTGTAGGATGAATGGAATTGAGGTCAAGTATATGGGAGATCCGAGGATTGTCAATCCGATGTGAGTGATTCTGAAGCTTGGCCTTCTCATCTGAATCTGGTCTTCAGACACTGCTCAAATGGAACCATTGGCTCTATCTTTACTGGGAAGCTCAACCCAATGCCCATTCTTTTCTACAAACGAGATGATACCATTTCCAAGCTTGGCTTCCGCTACCGGTACCTGGATATCCCGCTGAGCAACTTGAAGAAGGGAACTAATGGCTATGATAACTTTGAGTATTATCAGTGACTCTCTTTCAATGAATATTAGTGCTCGAACTTCCAGGAATGAAGCTTCAAAAAATTTATTCAAAATCAGCTGATTTATCAGATAAGTCTGTATCTGAAACCAAAAATGACATCCCAGAGATAAACGCGATTGTAGAACAGAATCGGCATTCGTGTCACCTCTCCTCTGAAGAAACTGCCGACTGAAGTTTTATTGCAGACTCTGAACACGATCTTTAGTTCTCAGAATCAAAAAAGCGCACTCACACTGGATTGACAATTACTTGATCACGCATAGTTTTGAGCTCAACTCCATTCCCAACACAGGCTCCTTCTTCTTCCACAAATCCCTTCATTTTCATGATTTGAACTTCAATCATTCTATTTGGTGCGCCTTCGATTACGATCATATTGGTGGCCATGAAAATTTCTATAAGTTTCTCCATATCCTCTTCGAATATCGAAGTATATGATTGCCATTGTGATGTCGCAGTGAGTCTGATAGCAGTTGGGAGCTGAAACAGGAGAGCATGCAGGAAGCGAATTGTATTTATCACTAACAAAGTTATTACAAAGAGGCCCTCCATAGCCCGATGGGCAGATGCATTCGGAGCATTTTGCTGGGTTTGTGTATCCTCCATTTAAGCAAGATAAGTTTCTTTTACAACCACAGCCGTAGTGAATATTGAGCATCTTCATATCGTACAACGACACTCTGTGGCTTCCCATGGTAGTTTGAAACTCCCTCTGTTTCGCAATCATCTTAACTTTACCGAAATGTTTACTTGGGAAATAGGTTCCATAATGCATAACACTGCCGTACTCGTAAGGAACATGATTATAAGAGCTTTCTCTTGTTTGCTTCTTAAAATTGTGATCTTTCGTATTGACAAAAACGTATTCATCACGATCGTAGCGAGTTTGAATGTGATTTACTCCTAGAGCGTGCATAATTTCATGAACGATGGTTTCGATCTGAAAAGTGACATAGGATGAGAGGCACCTTCAATTTCTCATCACTGTGAAACAGCCAGCTCCTATAGAAATCGGTTGTTCCTTACGACTCATTCCAACTTCGGAATTACAACCATCTCCATGTATAAACTTTGCGGACATGCCTTGAGCATTGTTATCTTCTTTAAACTTTATACAGGTTTGAGACGAAATTTGATTCATCGCTAGATGGACTAGACGTCTTCCAAAAATAGCTGGAATATGATTGATAATAGTAACCATACTGACTCAGAGCCGGCTCTGCCGGTATTTGAATAATAAGAATGAAACTTCATGATAAACTTACTAAAAGAGTCGAATTTGTAAACAAGAGTATTATCAGTCCATTTTCTACTGCTATTACTGATAACTTGACGTTTGCTCCGATGAATGCTGGATTTCGAAACCAAAATGTCGCCTTCTATCAGCTCATAATTTTCACCAAGTGGTACCACTCGATCAGCTCCAGTTATTTGACCAGAAACCTTCTGCATCTTATTTTTAATTCCTAAAATTACACCACCTATTGACGTAGTTTCCAATTAAATTACTGATGCTTTCTTCATAGATGAACGAGAGATAGGTTCCAGGCCATTTGACATCTGGATCTGACTGCAAGGCGTTCCGCTTTCCTCGAGAATAGCTTTTGGAGCCTAGAGACTTGATTTCGTCTATGAGAACATGTAGATCTTCATGGTTTTGCGGTACTTCATCAGATCCATTGACGACAGTAGCACTTCCTACGGTTGGAAGAATGTGACGTTCTCCTCGGTGAAGTTTGGGAGCGACTTTATCAGCTCCAGTAATCAGACCAGGAATCAGAAGAATGGTCAAGAGGCTCCAGAGCAAAAACATGATGGAACTGAAGATTCCTTCCCAATCTTTCGATTATATTCCGCTTGCGAACAATGAAATAGATCAAGGAACATATCCTTTTGCAAGAGCATTGTTAACAAAGTTTGTTCAAGGCGTGATCGTTTCAAAAGCTGAAAAGGATAGAGCATCGTATGATCATATCGGCAATAACAATCATAACACAACAGAATGGTGTGAAGGAACTTGGATGGGTTACTGTAGCCTCCATTCTCACAGGAAAAGTCTTTATCACAAGATCAGTGTTATTACAAATTCTGCTGGAGATATAGGTCATGGCCGCCAGCATGATCTCCTTCTTTTCAGCGTCTGAAATCTTAATCAGTGCCTTATCAGTGAGCAAACTCACTAAGCAAATCATCAAAGGCATACGGGACAATTCCATCGGGCTATTTGCCTCTAACATGTCGGACTGCTTAGGCCGCAACCCGCAAATGATTTGGGACCTGGTTCATTTGAAAGAGAATCATTGACTTCCTATAGTGAACTGGGCTCAGATTCTGCCAAGAAGTCCTTATTTTGGCTCACGGAGCCATCAAAGTGTCCAGTCAGTACTAAAATACAGTAGAAATTAGCACTGAAAAAGGCATTTTTCACGCGGAAAAAGGAGTACTGGAAACAATGACCAAAATTAGTACTGACTGGACACTTTGATGGCTCCGAGAGCCAAAATGAGGACTTCTTGGCAGAATCTGAGCCCAGTTCACTATAGGAAGTCAATGATTCTCTTTCAAATGAACTAGGTCCCGAGTCATTTCCGGGTTGCGGCCTAAGCAGTCCGACATGTAAGTTTTGTGATTTGACGTTTGGATCTGATAGCTGCCCCAGATCCAGTTTGAGATCCAGTGATAAGAGTCGGAATCAGTAGTCTGAAGATTGATGTCTCAAATTCCTGATTCAATGACGTGTTCCTTGCTCTGGTGACTCACATCTCCTCATACAATAAATATTCCAATAAACTCCCTCGTCTTGAATGCATAATCATGTGAAAACCATTGTATATAAGGAGTCTGTTGACAGTTCACTTTCAACAATGCATTGCCTTCTCCTTCTACTGATTCCGACTCTTATCACTGGATCTGAATCTGGATCAGCTATCAGATCCAAACGACAAATCACAAAACTCAGGGGCAAATGGCCTGGTGGAATTGTTCCGTATGCCTTTGATGATTCGCTTGGTAAGTTTCTTCCACTGATAAGGCACTGATTAGGATTTCAGACGCTGAAAAGAAGGAGATCCTGCTGGCGGCCATGACCTATATCTCCACAAGAACTTGTATCAAGTTCACACCAAAGTTCGATCCAGCTGATAGCTATGTTCTGATGGGATCCGATGGCTATTGTCATACCAGAACTGGAATGGAGGATTACCCAGGCCAATTCTTGTCGATTGGAGATACCTGTAAAGTGGTAAGGAACTGAAAGAGTTCTTGACCATTGTAATCCAAATTTCAGCTCGGCAACGCAGTCCATGAGATCATGCACTCCTTGGGCATCTTCCACACTCAAACTCGCCCTGACCGAGATCAATTCCTAGAAGTTACAATTGACGAGGAGCTGCTAACTGAAGATCAAGCTTACATGGCTGTACCTTTCGAGTACGGTAGCACTATGCAGTACCGCTACGATTCATTCCATCCTCTTGGATCAGTGACTCCCAAGCAGTCAGAATTCCTTTATACCATGGGAAACCGAAGGATCTCTTTTTATGACATGGTCAATATCAATGTTCATTATCAGTGCTCTTGTGATAAGCCATTAAACTGTAAGAATGGAGGCTACAGTAACCCATCCAACTGTTCTGAATGTGTTTGTCCTTCTGGATTCGGTGGGGTCCTATGCGACGGTGTCCCTGAAAACTCCACAGTCCTCACGGCTTCTGGAACTTGGCAGAACTACTCTACAACTCTTTCTAGTATCTCTGGAGGCGAGGATCAGTTCTTCAAGACCCAGACCATTGTGGTGACCGCTCCAGAAGACAAAACGATTCAAGTGGAGATTCTGGAAATGAAGGGGTTCTACGAGGACTTTGGATGTGTTTATAATGGAGTTGAGATCAAGTACATGGGAGATCCAAGGATTATGAACCCGTTGTAAGTGCGCTCCATTGAGAATCAAGCCATTTGCCCTTTTTATGCCCATTTCAGGCACTGCTTGGCTGCAAATGCAAGCTCTGTCTATACCGGGAAGCTGAATCCAATGCCAATTCTATTCTATCAGAGGAACGATGCTCCGTCGACTTTTGGCATGAGGTATAGGTATTTGGATGTGAAGTTGAGCGAGTTGAAGAAAGGGACGAATGGATATGATAAGTATGAGTTTTATCAGTGAGACAACTAAACGAATGAATGATTTTTGCATGCAAATTTGACATTGTTAATCAATAATCAATTCAATTCACTTCAATACAGCTAATGAACAGACTTTATCAGTCCAGTTCAATGCTAACTCTCCTCTTGTTATCACTGATCCCCTTATCACTATCCAAACCTCTGAAGGATCCTGAGCTCTCTGAAGGAGACCTTCTTCTAACCCCTGATCAAAAAGCCAGGCTCTTTGGCTCAATCCGTGATAAAAGACAAGCTGTCACCGACTCCCAGTGGCTCAATGGTCGGGTTCTATTCGAGTATCATTCCGATTTAGGGGATCAAATGAAGTTTCAAGTCAGAAAAGCCATGGAGTTGATTGAATCGAAGACTTGTGTGACTTTTGTGGAAAGTGAGAAGGAGACGCCGAGGATTGTGATCTATGAGTGAGTCGGATCACAACCTTTAGGTCAAGCTTTCCCATTTCCCAATTTCCAGCTCTGAAGGTTCTTGCTACGCCTCCCTTGGAATGTTTGACTTTACCTACCGTGACCTGGCCCTATCCTCTGGATGTCCAACTGTGGGGAATGCTTTCCATGAGCTCTCACATTCTCTCGGATTGCTCCACACTATGAGTAGATACGATCGGGATGATTATCTATACGTTAACTCCACTGATATGCGGAACTTTCCCAAGTACACCAAGGATGAAAGCTATAATGTGATCCCGTATGAGTATGGAAGTTCGATGCAGTACAAGGCTAGCTCTGAGTCATGGCCCAAAGATTTGAGATATGTTAGGACTATGGGCAATCGACTGGTGTCGTTCTACGATGTGGCTGCTATCAATCGGCATTATCACTGCTCTTGTGATAAGGAGTTGGAGTGTGAGAATGGAGGGTACACGAACCCAGCGAACTGCTCCGAGTGCAACTGTCCAGCGGGCTTTGGGGGAGTTCTATGTGATAAGGCACCAGGTGGATTCACAAAGATCTTACAAGCCGAGCCGCAATGGAAAGAGCACAACTTCAAGTTTGGGTTTCTGGGGCTTTATGAGATTCGGGAATTCACCCGGGCCACCTTATTCATAACAGCGCCAAAGGACACCAGGATTCAAGTACAGCCAACCAAGATGTTCAACTTCTACTGTGACACTTATTGTGTTTTCAATGGATTTGAGGTGAAGTATATGGGAGATCCACGTGTCACGAATCCTTTGTGAGTGGCTGGGACACGCGACGCAACCGCAACGCTCTTCCAGATTCTGCTGTGAAGCTGACCACGACTGGAATGTCACCTTCACCTCTAAGCTTAACCCAATGCCAATCAACTTTTTCACTCGATACGAGAGAATTGAGATGGAGTTCCGGTACCGGTGGATCAATGGATCAGTGGATGAACTTCCGAAGACTACTAATGGTTTTGATGATTATCAGTATCCAAAATGAAGCTTTATCAGTTAGACATAACGATAACGGAATCCGACAGTCGCAGTGTTCGGGGTCTTCGAGAACATCTCAATGATCGTTGGGTTGTTGGTTGACTTGAAGGTCTCCGCGGCGAAGGTCTGGTCTTGGCAGCAGATGCTGGAATTGGGATTTGGATTCAGAAGACCCTCTAGAAAACTTACATTGGGCTAACACTCTTGCGATCCTCCTTGGTCTTAATCTCAACTCCATTCACATTACATCCATACATACAAGTCAAGTTGTCAAGTTGCTCCAGCTCAATCTCAACCGTCTTCCCATCCGGAGCATTGATATAAGCAAACGCAGAGTGAAAATAGGCAAATGTGTCACTGGAATTCACAAAACTGAACTGGATCGATTTGCTCTGCCATTTGGAGTCAGCTGCCAGCTCATAGGAGTCCTTGCATGGCCTCTCGTTGCAAAGCTTCCCGTAGAATCCAGAAGGGCAGACACATCTGGAGCAATCCGCCGGGTTGGTGTATCCTCCATTGTCACAAGCCAACTCCTTCGCGCATTGACAGTTGTAGTACTTGTTGATCTTCTGAATGTCGTAGAACCCAACTCTCCGATTGCCCATGGTCCTCTCGTACTTTGGATCCTTTGGTGTCATGATCTTCTTCTCATCGCTATACTTGTACACATCATACATCATCACACTTCCATACTCAAACGGGGTGTACATTTTCACCATAGCCCACGGCTGGGTGTTCATGTTGGTTTGCTGACCGGTTCTCTTGACTTCTGCCTGATCCACAGTGAGGAAGTCATCACGATCCGGACGATTGTGCTCGTGTAAGGATCCGAGGGAGTGGGAGAGCTCGTGAACGGCGTTTCCGACGAAGGGGCAGCTTCCGAAGCCGAGGATGGCTTGGCCTTGCATGGTGGCACGGGATCCGGGGGCTCCGACAGCAGAGCTACAGCCAGTTCCTCTGAAATTTGCAAGTGCGCTCCAGGGAGAAAAGATCCACTCACGGTGTAGCATGGATCAAAAGCCTCTGCCCGGCATTCGCATTCTCACTGAACCGAATACAAGTCCGATTGCTGATATAGCTCATCGCCGACCACATGATCCTCTTCTGATCATCATTGGTGTTCTGGAAGTAGTAGTTGACCTGTCCATTGCCCCACTTTGTCCCGAGCGACATCATCTGGCGCTTGACACGTCCGTGTTTGTGGGCATGGTTGACTCCGGAGAACTGCGCCGAGGCGGTGGAGAGAAGAAGGAGAAGGAGGAGGAACATCTCTTGGGGAGGGGGTAGTGGGGAGGTCTTTTATAGTTCCTGGAAGGAGCCCATTATTATTCATGGTATGGGAGAAATGGAAATTTTCTACGATTGTTTCGGGAAAGTTGTGGTTTTCTGATCTTTAGTGGAGGAGTGAGTCATCAAGCTTCACAGGGATTCTGGGCTCGGATTCACGCTGCTTAGGGCTTTTAGGCCGGGCTTCCAGGCTTCTCTGGGCTTCCAGGCTTCCAGGCTTCCAGGCTTCCAGGCTTCCAGGCTTCCAGGCTTCCAGGCTTCCAGGCTTCTCGGGGCTTCCGGGCCCGGTTCCAGGCTCCCAGGCTTCTCGGGGCTTCTGGGCCAGGTTCCAGCCTTTTCAGGGCTTTTGGGCCGGGCTTCAGCTAGGCCATGATCTGGCCAAAGTTCCAGGCTTCTCGGGCCCGGCCCAATCTCTCAAGATTCAGGCTTTTGGGCCAGGCCCTAATTCCAAACCATAATTGACTCCGGCCAATGCCAACACAAACACTATCATTATCACCCGCCAATTTGATGTCTTTACGACTACTGATAACGAATACTACATGCTGTGCTGCAAACGTTTTTGCGTTTTCGGCCCCGGTTTCTTAACATACAGAGATCAACTGATAAGAACAAACATTGAGAGCCCCTCGCCTGGGCTCAAGTGGGTTTCCTTTGTGTCTCACTTGTCATACAAGACCACCCATATCGGTGGCTTTTTTGACTTTTCCAGTTCCCTGGCACAGTGCCAAAAAAACCCCCGGAGACAATGTTGTTTCTATACAATTTTTGTACTACATGCTTTCTATACATCTATATATTCAATTATGCCAGGGCCACTCCTATTGATAACACAGGAGGCGCCAATGTTTGTTGTATACTATTGTGTGTGTGGTGGCCAGGGCCTAGGGCCAGTGATAACGGGAAACTACTAATTTTTGATGTTGTCCTTGTTGCAGGGGGGGGGGGGAGTTGTGCAACTGATAAGAGACAGAGCATTTCTTTATACGATTACCTATGGGTGTGCTAGCCTTCCAGAAGATTCTGGAGCCTTCTAGAAGATTCTAGAGCTTTCTAGAAGATTCTGAAGCCTTCTAGACCCTTCTAGACCAAATCCCATCCCACTGATCACCCCCTCAAGCTCAAGACACGGCGGCCGCCTCTTGTCCTCCCCCTCCCCCTCCTCTCCTCCGCGACGCCTCGTAATTGTGTAGCGGCGTGAGCGATTCTCTCGAAATTATGATAAGCAAACACGGAGTGAACATGCACAAAGTCTCCACCGACCCCCCTTTTCTTTCGGGAAAAGAGAAGAAACTGTTTTATCTCTTTGGGCCAGTTGTGTACTTTTTTGCTTACTTTTTCCTATAAGCCTTCTCTCCCTCACCGTTTTTCCTTTCCTTTTTGAACTTTACTCCTTCTCCTTCTCCTTCTGATTCAGAATCCTTTCCTTCTGAATTCCAATCATCACCCCAATATTTGTCTCCGATGACCTAATCAGTTTACTACGACTGATTGCATGTGTACGTGTGTGTGTGCGTAAAACTGTAACATTAAACATTGCCAACGACGGTGAGTTGGAGGAGCAAAGTTGAGGGGGATGGAAGTGCGCTCTATTGGACTGTAGCATTTTCCATTAAAATCCTGTGATTTAAGGCCTGAATTGGAGGTTTTTAGCTTGAAAATCGGCTCATTTTTAGTTAGGAATCTCAAAGTTCGACCCATTGTGGAAGTGCGCTCTACCGAACAGAGTCCTTAGCACTTGGCACAGTGCCAAGACTATGGGAATTTGACTTGGCACAGTGCCAATGGCCTCCTTGACTTCTGGGAGCTGCCGGGGGAGAAAAAAATCAGAGGGTTTTAGCTTGAAAAAGCTTGAAATCTCAAAATTTGAGCTATTGTGAAAGTGCGCTCCACCGAACAGAGTCCTGGGCACTTGGCACAGCGCCAAGATTTCCAAAGACTGAGTTGGCACAGTGCTAAAAGTATGAGAATGGTCTGGGAACTCTTGGCACTGTGCCAAGCTAAAAGTTCTCCTTGGATTGTCAGTGGAGCACAGTTGCATCATATCTTCCAAGCATTCCAGACGAGGAGCAAAGTTGAGCCAATTGGGGGAGATGGAAGTGCGCTCTATTGGACTGTAGCATTTGGCTTGAAAAAGTTTAAATTTGGCTCCTTTTCAGTTGAAAAACTCAAATTTTGACCCATTGTGAAAGTGCGCTCCACTGAACAGAGTCCTTGGCACTTGGCACAGCGCCAAGCTCTCCAAAGACTCATTTGGCACAACGCCAAGACTATGAAAACGACCTCCTTGCCTCCTGGGAGCTCTTGGCACTGTGCCAAGCTCCAAGTTCCCCTTGAATTGCCACTAGAGCACAGTTGCATCATATCTCCCAGGCATTCCAGACACGCTCCGAACACTCCCATTTTAAGAGGATTGGTTTTCGATCTCCCCCCCTCATTTCCAAGAAACTTACCCTTTTTATCAATGATAAGAGTTAGTAGGTTACCCCTCACCCAACCACGGCTAGCTCCAAATTCAAATTTGCCATTTGAACCTCATAAACCATGAGATCTTTTGGCGCCGATAAGGCCCATTTCGATGCCATTAACCCATGCCCTTTTGTTGTCGGCTCCAATGGTCAAAAGAGCACTTTCTCTCTCTCTCTGCCGAGCCGACGATTAGGTGATGAGCAATTCGCGACTAGCGCGCGTGCATGACGAAAAGTGTGTTCTTTGAAAGAAAACAAAAGTGTCATGGTTGAACAAGGAGCCGGCTGGCCTCAGCGGTACGCTGATTGTACAAGCCATATAATTTGAACAAATAAGTTTCTGCGCCCCCTCCCGAGACAAGGCCGGTGGCGAGCTCTTTTGTCAAGCAAACACGTTCAAATCTTTGATTCTCCCCCTCCATGTGGGGAGGATGGAGGGGAGAGATAAAAGAGTGATAGCGGGCGGATAAGGGGTGATAGGGAAAGAAACCGGAGAGCTTGAATATTGGAGCTTGAGCTTGAAGCGTGAAGCTTGAGCTTGAAGCCGGGCCCAGAAGCCTCGAGAATCCTGGAAGCCTGGAAACCTGGAAGCCTGGAAGCCTGGGAGCCTGGAAGCCTGGAAGCCTGGAAGCCTGGAAGCCTGGAAGCCTGGAAGCCTGGAAGCCTGGAAGCCTGGAAGCCTGGAAGCCCAGGAGCCCACGATCCTAGGAGCCCGGAGCCCAGTAGCCCAGGTGCCCAAAAGCCCAGGAGCCCCAAAACCAGGCCTACCAGCCCAAAACCAGGCCCACAAGCCCAAAACCAGGTCCACAAGCCCAAACCATGCCTAAAAGCCTAAAAACAGGCCTACAAGACAAAAACAAGCTCCATGGGCTCAAAACAAGCTCCATGGGCTCAAAGCAAACTCCATGGGCTCAAAACCAGGCCTACAAGCCTAAAACTAGGCCTAAAAGCCTAAAGATAGGCCCAAAAGCCCACGTTCCTTCGCCACGACCTCCCTCTACCCATTTTTTGCAACTCATATGCAAATTTCCCCTCTGTTTACCCATTGTTTTGCCAACACCTCCCCTTAGAATATGCTAATTTGCGTACTTGTAAACCACCCTCCCCTCCCCTTCTTGACGGTTTTTTGACACCTCGCCCTCTAGACAGTCGGCATTTCGCTGGAATCTCTTTGATCTTCTCTATTCGCTTCTTTTCGATTCAATGCGAAAAGTGTAAGTGTATAGTCTTGAAAGCTTCTGCTGCTAGAAGAAGAGGAAGCCTGCCATGATGTGTCATCACTGTCTGTTGGCGGGAAGGAAATTGTAAAGTTGGCTCTTCTCTCCCTCTAAAGTTCCTCTCTATTTGCACTTTCAAACGGGACATCTCACCTGCCATTCCCTCCCTCTCTCCCCCATTTCCTCACTCTCTCCTCGCCTTCTGGGGTCAGTGCCCCGACACCAACACCGGTTACTGGGGGCGTGGCCTATCCCTCTTCTCACTTCATTCGTACTAGTTCATTCAATCCAACTCTTCCTTCTTCCAGAATGCGAAAGCCGCTAACTGTACTATTGCTGATGGTGGTGACGGCGGCGTTGAGCCGATCCGTCCATCAGGACAATGACGCGATTAGTGACACCTACTACAAGCATGAATTGGAATCAGAGGTAGGCCAGAAGCCCGGTCCCCCTGTGAATCCTAGTTTTAGGAAGCCCAACTCGACGTGTCAGCCGAAGATGTTCCGATCCTTCCCCGCATGAACAGCAACCAGAAGTGGGACCTGATCCGTGCCAGCGGCCAAGACCCCACCATGCGCCGCCGCAAGACCAAGCAGAACCGCCAGCAGAAGGTTGTGCTGGGTCGTGAACGTCGTGACCTGATACTTTCCCCCTGGAGAATCACCCATGTAGCTCCCAAAAAGCCCATTGTGGTTGCTAAGAAGGCAATGGCACTTCCATTTGATGACTGCCCGGCTAAGCTTGATGCCATCACCAAGGGATACAACGGAAGGACCTATGTCTTTGCGAGAGAGAAGGTTTATCAGCTCTGGTATGAAGATGGATTGCCGCAGAAGGCTTCCTACTTGATCACGGATCTTTTTGCTGGTGGTCCGAGAACTGTTAGTGCCGCGTTGACCAATTCCCGATCCGGAGTCACGATCCTTTTCGAAGGCCGCACCGCCTATCGCTTCCGCTGGAATCGCAAGCATCGTCGCTTCCAACTGGCCAAGAACACACCACAGGACCTGCCACGCAATATCACAATCACCCCGGCTACTGCCTTCGAGTGGGGAGATGGAAATCAGGTCGTGCTTAATGTAAGATCTCTCCAGATTCCAGTGAAAAAGGTTTTGTTATAGGGCGAGCACTTCATCATCTACGACGCCTACTGGAACCTGTCCACGTTCGTCGGCCACACCAGGAAGTACTTCCCGAACTTGCCAAGGGATCTGTTGGGTATTGTGTACAATGGGGGAGCTGGAGAGACACTGTTGATGTACACCAAGACGAATAAGATCAAGGTGAGTAAAGAGCGCTTCAGGGAACTTGGCACAGTGCCAAGTTGGAAATCTGCAAGGTTGTCACTAGAGCGCGCTTCCAAAAGGCGCTAGTGCAAGCGCGCTCCATCGAACATTGTTTTTGGCACAATGCCAAGTTGACCTGGCATGATGCCAAGCCTCAAGTTCTCATGTTTCTCATTAGAGCGCGCTTCCATTAGGTGCTAGAAGTTAGAAAGATGCAAGCGCGCTCCATTGAACACTTTGACATATTTGGCGTTGCGCCAACTCTTAAAGTTTGTCACTAGAGCGCGTTTTCAAAAGGTGCCAGAAGTTGAAAAGTTGCAAGTGCGCTCCATCGAACACTGCCGGCATCATGCCAAACTTGCCTTGGCATAGTTCCAAGCCTCAAGTTATCGTTTTTCTCATTAGAGCGCGCTTTCAAAAGGCGCTAGAAGCCGCTGTTCCAGCAGTTTGCAAGTGCGCCCCATTGAACATTTCGACATACTTGGCACTGTGCCAACTATAAAAGTTTATCACTAGAGCGCGTTTTCTCCAGGCTTCAGAAGTGATAGAGTTGCAAGTGCGCTCCATTGAACATTGTGCTGGCACTATGCTAAGTTGACTTGGCACAGTGCCAAGACTCAAGTTCCCATGTTTCTCATTAGAGCGCGCTTCCAAAAAGCTCTAGAAGCCAGTGTTTCAGCAAACTTGGCGTTGTGCCAACTCTAAAAGTTTGTCATTAGAGCGCGTTTTCTCCAGCCGTCAAAAGTTATAAAGTTGCAAGTGCGCTCCATTGAACACTATTCTTGGCATCATGCCAAGCTTGCCCTGACATGGTGTCAAGCCTCGAGTTCTCATGTTTCTCATTAGAGCGCGCTTCCACCACACCTTCCCAACCCTTCTCTTCTTCCAGGTCTACGACACCAAAAAGTTCAAAGTGGTCCAAGAGTACCCGCTCAAAGTATCCGAGTTCATCGGATGCTCCGGAAGGACCTGAAGATCTCTTCCCACCCAACTTTCACCCATGATCTGATCCCCATTTCCATTTCCATTCTCAATCTGATCGATCGATTCTTCCCCCGCTTTTCCCGCTTTTTTGCTCCTTATTCAGTTGTTTTTGCCGGTTTTTTGTCTGCCCCCTTTGTTGCTCTAACTTTTAATTTATTTTTTAACTTCCCCCCAAAAATACCCGCCTTTTAAAAGAGCTACGTGTATTTCCCTTCCTTCCACCACCCTCTTCTCATATGTTTTTTCTTCATTGTTTTCTTCAAAATAAAGCCAAGTTTCACAGAAATCATTTATCACTGATAACTTATCACCTTCTTCTCCGGCCCACCACAAAATCCATGACATTATCCAAAATGCTGCCAGTCATACTTCCAACTCTTCCCAGAAGACCATACGATTCCGGGGGATACATCATGAAGCCAGGGTATTGTGGAGGTGCGTCATACGGTCGATAAATGATAGGTCTGAAAATGCGCTCTATTGAACTCTTACCAGAAAAAGCTTCTTACCCATCATTAGCATTATACACTTCAACTCTGGCATCTTCTCTCCTGACCAGTGGTCCCATTTGGGGTCTCGACGCGATAATTGGATGAATCGGTGTCTGGCTCTGCTCAATAACAGGTTCCTGACGTATAACTTCTATCCTTGTCGCCAGCTTCTTCATGAACTTTGAGATATCTGGGATTGGCATGGGAACAGGTAGAAGTGACGGGTTCTGAAAGGCAAAAGTTGCGAAACGCGGCTAGAATGTCATTGCACTGGCGCCCGGAGCCTAGGATCTGGTCCTGTGGTGTAGTGGTTATCACGTCTGCTTCACACGCAGAAGGTCGCCGGTTCGAACCCGGCCAGGACCTACTCTTTTTACACTCACCACATCTCCCTTGATATGCGCTACCTGTGTGCCTCCAAGTGGCGTCTTTCTCACAATCTCCGTGTACTTGATGCCATCCTCGGTGAACACTTTGTGAGAAACCACACTTCCCACACTTTTGGGGAGTGGTCTCTGGGTTGAAGGGGCCGGGGTAAGATCCTTTCCAATTGGCACAAATTCATCAGTACCGTTATTGGAATCAGTGATAACTTGGATGATTGAGAAGCATGCAAAAATAATCAATAGACGCATTATATATGGAAGGAAGTTAGTAAAGTAAAGGAATTGGCGAGAGAAAGAACGGGAAACGAGAGAGAAATGACCGTGAAATCATCAAATTTTTGGCGAACTTGTGTTGCCGACCCGCGAAAGACCACAACGGACAAGGACACTGAAGTAGTATTATCCAACTTGTTTTTGTTGTGTATACCAGTTTGCAAAGTGGGTTTCTCGGCCGAGATAAGGGGAGGATATGGGTCAGGGGAGAAGGAGAAGCCTTTGACTGTCTATACACAAAAAGATGCGCGTATTGGTAAGTGTTTTGCATTTCTTTGGAATGGTCTAGGTCCAATGTTCCAGATTCTTCTATTCCTGCTCCCCTTGGTCCATCTTGCCCCTGTCCGAACAGAACTTTGCTGTTGTGGGTGCACGGAAGAGCCGTGTCCCCTAGTTGGCCCGAGCTGTCCGGCTCCGAGAGCTCCTTGCAATCAGACCCTACCTGGAAGTGTCAAATGTTCGGCCCTGCAGAGGCTTTTTGAGATTTCGCAAAGGAAGTTGGAAATCGATGAGGAAATTCTCACCACAGTGGTGCCGGAAGAGCAGGTAAGGCTTATCAGTGATTTGGAAATATCAGTGATAAGGAAATCAGTGTTTTAGAAGTCTATGCAACTCCTGCCCACCCTGGACGCTCGAGAAGTGCAGAAAGTCAAGAATGATATCCTGGAGATCACTTCTAACAAAACCCGAAAAGCCGAGATCCGCCTGAGCCCTAGGCTTCCGGAAAGTCCCGAACAGATGAATGGACTGCATCGGCTATCCCATATGATGGCGGAAATGGAAGGGATGCTTCAACTCATGAGAGAAGAGGTCACTTCACAGATAGCGAATACAAGCCCGGTGAGGCTTCTGGAAGAAGCTGCGACAAGGACGGAGGTGGGTAAAAAGAGTAGGTCCTGGCCGGGTTCGAACCGGCGACCTTCTGCGTGTGAAGCAGACGTGATAACCACTACACCACAGGACCTGGCGCCTCGCCAGTCTCTCGAGTGAGTACACATTATTACAGGTCGACGCGTCTCTCCACGCCCAGCCACTGACCCGTGCGGCGAGAATGAAGCGAGCGGAGACTGACAATTGCAATGATGAAAAGTTAAGGAAACTGATAAAAGATGTGAGTGATAAAAGATAGATAATGGATGATACGGGCTTTCAGAACATCAAAAAAGACGCCAAGACATCGAAAAGAGAGATTCAAAAGGCAGCAAACAAGCAATTCGGCGGCCACTTCAACGTCATCTGCTCCCCATGTGAATTCTCCTTCGTGGTTGCTTCCCAGAAGTATTGTGATGGATTTAAGGATGATGTAGCGTGTTTTGCGTTTTTACAACCACCAACAAAGCTTAAATTGGATGAGGAGTGAGAAGAACCTACTGTAAAACCTCTATTAGAAGGGCACCCAATAGTTTGACTTCGAGCTTTTCTATCTCAAAAACTAGAAGAGTAATCAAAAAGTTGTCAACTGCAAAGTTGTAGACAAAGATTAGAACTACAACTTTGCAGTTGACAACTTTTTGATAACTCTCGTAGTTTTTGAGATAGAAAAGCTCAAAGTCAAACTATTGGGTGCCCTTCTAATAGATGTTTTACGGAAATATTAATAATGATAATGATAATAAGTGATAATAAAACTTTATTGAAAATCAGTCATTTGAGGGGAAAAAGCCATAGAAATCTGTGAGAAACCAGAAGAGCAAGCAAGTTACCGGTACGATTCGCATAATACTTATTAGATGAGATTAGACTTGGAAGAACTTGTCGTCAGGGTGATCGTAGCTGTATTGGGCCATTCGGCCGACGAGGACCAGCCCGGCGGTCACAATGATAACAGCAGCGACGAAGATGATAAGGAGGAATCTAAAGTGATAAGGGATAAGATTGATAAGGCTGATAGGGTTCTCACCGATCCAGCACAGTAGCCAGAAACTCCCATTCCAGTGAGCACTGACGCTTCCGTCGCATCTCGTCGACCTCCTTGTTGAAGACGTTGGAGGTTCGGCGGAGTTGGTTGTTGGTTCCTATAAGTAGGCTTAATCTAGGTCAGTGGGTCAGTGGGTCATACCAGCCAACGCAGACATGGTGCCCTCCCACATCGTCGGAGTCTTTGCCATAGATGGTGCTAGCGATGGAGCTCGGGATCTGGCGGTGTTCGGGGAGTTTGGCGAGGTGACATCGATCATTTGGAAGGATTGGCGCTTTTCGGTGACACTGCCGGAAGTGACAGGGGGTACGCGGAGGGTAGACCTGGAAGGATTGGAGGATCAGGAAAGATCAGAGAACCCTGAAGATCAGGCTTACATTGGCGAAGTCCCCTGCTTCATCGACCCATTATTAGCGTTTCTAGCCAGGTACTGCGACTTCTTGCGTCTCCGGACATTCAATGGATCATCATCAAGCTCTCCCCAGAGGGTTTGAAGAGGTGGTGGCACTGCGAGAAGCAGGATCTGCGGGAGGATCACGAAGAAGACGTAGCGGATGCATTGTGGTGGGTTCCTTCCGTATTGGCGACGTCCTTGGACTGATAGAACGACACTGGTGAGGAAGGTTCCGATGGAGATGATAATGATGATTGAGAGGTAGAACCAAGCGATTAGAGGGACGAATTCTGAAGTTGTTGGCATCTGATCAGACACCATTAGCATCAGGATAGACATTGCGAGAAGGGTTGTGATTCCCAGGTTGATCTTCTCAGTTCTATCATCATCGGTGGATGCGGGAGTGAAGAAGCCGGTGATAGCGACAAGGGTGATTATGGAGGTGGGGATGATGAGGTTTACAAGGTAGTAGAGTGGTTTTCGTTGAATAACCAATGAGGCTTGAAGGATCACCCATGGCTCGGCGCAACAGGCGTATTTGTACTGGAAAATGAGGGATTGGGTTAGGTGAAAGTGATGGATACTTACCTCGTGTCTATGAATTTCAAACGACTTCACCTGCCATTCCTCATTCGGAATGAACGATTGCATGCTGACAATCGGGTCTGCGTAGTAGTCCAACGCGGATTTCGAGTTGGTCCAACTCGATATAGTCAAAGTACAATTCTGCCGGTCATAGGGAAAGAATCGAATGTTGAGCCGGCAAGTTATTGTGTAGATCGCTGGGTAGAGGAACGAAAGATCCGATCCTTTCTCGCCTTTCCAGTAGTTCGAGGTGACCTGGATGTTCATGTACCTTTCGGTTTCATCCCGTGACATCTTCACACTGTTGTAGAGGTAAGTGTCTGGGATCCAGAGGTGATGGAATGGGATTATGGTGGAATTGATCATTCCGAACTCGTTGGGGTTCCAGTCGAGATATTCGTCTTTCCATTTTTGGATCATCCACACGTTTAGCTTGATGTTTTGGGAGGGCTCATCCTGAAGTTTATCATCAGACAATGGATCTTGAATCTTGACCTACCACTTCAATAATCTGATATAGTGATATACTAATGTGCACTTTCAGCGACTTCTTGTGATCAAGAATCGGCCTGACTCGCACATCATACCTCTCCGGTGATAACAGATGCCTTGTCAGTCTTATCAGCGGCACGTTCTGCATGGCAATGTCTCGATCGGCTGTCGAGTTGAGCAGTCGAGGGTCTGAAAGTGTGCTCTATTGAGAATCTCTTGAAGGGCTGCTTACCGAAAGTTTTCAAGGTGGCATTGAGTGAAACTGCCGAGGCAGTTGCCAAGACTAGTAGATAGAGTATCTGGGTCATGGCATCAACCTGGAATGGGATTAATGGGAAATTGGAAAGAGTTAGGCAAATTTAGAGGTATAGACAGTGATAGGAAACACTGGAGGAGTGATAAGATAAGGTGATAAGGGGATAATAACAAAGAGAATAATTTATTAGAGGAAGCGTGAAGCTGAAAGGAAGGAGAAGAAGAAAATGGGTAAATTGACAGAAGCAAATTGAGTGCTAGATGATCAGCATTTTAAAAAGAGAGAAAAGGAAAGAAGAAGAGTATCAGAAACCGCGTCATGATTTTGGTAGGAAGAAAAGGGATAGAGACAACTACTGCTCGCTGAACTCCACGCCAGCCTGGTGCCAGTGGATGAAGCCGATGAAGTTGATGCCGAAGGTGATGATGAGGAATGCGACGACGAAGATCACGAAGCATGTTCGCTCGACGACAGTGGCAAGCCATTCGAACTCGGCGACGGCGAGTTGGCGGTTGGCTTTGATGGAGCCTGGAAGAATTGGGGGATTAGGTTAGAGTTCAGCTTCTTCTGGACCGCGACGCGACCGCGACGCAGGTCTGGAACTGAAATTCGGGGAGGTAGAAGCCGCGACGCAGCCGCAACGCCTCGGAGTTGATAACAGAATGGATTTTGGGGTTTTGAACTTAATGATAGTGGACTGATAAAGGACTGATAAAGGACTGATAGACTGATAGTCAGAAGGGGCTATAAAGGCTCGGAACTGATAACCAGCTTCTCCTAGACCGCGACGCGACCGCAACGCGTTGGGAAAGTTGAGATGGCTCCCCGAGAGCCGCGACGCAACCGCAACGCTTCAGAACTCATAACTGATAACATAATAGGTTTTTTGGGATTTGAACTTAATGATAGTGGACTGATAGAGGACTGATAAAGGACTGATAGATTGATAGTCAGAAGGGACTATACCACAACAAGCTTACCAGCTGCTTTCAAGTAACTTTTTCCTATAAAACCCTTAATCTCTGACTCTTTAGCTCCAACTCACTTTGCATCGCCGCGAACGTATTGTCTTTCTGCGACTTTGGACGCATTCGGCTCATCAGGAACTTTGATGATAGCTCCGAAGCGACAGAAACCACATCATCCGCTGGTCCGGGTGTTGGTGGAGGTGGAAGTGGGGATGGCGATGGGACAGGAGGCGCTGAGGGGGAGATTGATTCGTCTGAAGGAAGGGGAAGTGATAAGCTGATAAAGCTAGCTTACCATGTGTATGAGTTGAAGGTGATAAGTGGATCAGTGGATCTGTGCTCTTATCAGAGATCAACGCAAGCCCGCTGTTACCCCGTTGGGTGGCTCGCCGAGCCCCGGAGACCCACTTGTTCCGCACTGACTCCTTGACACTGGCAAGTTGAATCGGTCGGACTTCGATGTTCGGAGTTGGAGCATCGAAGGCCTCCATCATGTGCTCCTTCTCGACGTGGGGAGGTAGAGAGGTACATGTGAACCAGGCGAGCACCTTGGCGAATCTAAAAAAGTAATGAGTTGGCCGGAAAAAGCGGGAAAAGGAGGTACTTGAGTGCTCTCTTTGACATTCTCTCCCCAAGACTTCCGCGTTTTTGAATAGCAATGATGACCGAGGAAACGACGGTTCCCAGTGATATCACTATTATCATTGCCAAGATAAACCATCCGATCAGTGGGATGAAGGTGGAGGTGGTAGGCATCTGATCAGAGACCATCAGCATCAGAATGGACATGGAGAGCAGGGTTGTGATACCCAAGGAGACCTTCTCTTCGCGCATTCCGGAAGCTGAGGATGTTCTGAAAAGTAGGATTCTGAAGGCATTCAGATGCCTGGACGGCTTACGTGAAGAATCCCACAATAGCAATCAAGGTGATAATGGAGGTGGGAATGATAAGGTTGACTAGATAGAAGAGGGGCTTCCGGCGAAGGTACAACGTCAACTGCAGTAACGTGTAGTTGTTCGGGCAGCACGCGTATTTGACTTCTCGGCGTTTGACTGGAAATTTGGTGGTTCAGTAAGGCGTACTTCCATTGGAAGAAGTTCAGTGGAGCGCGCTTGCTAGTCGATGAGCAAGTGCGCTCTACTGGACTTTTAGATCCGAAAATCGTAAGAGCGCCCCATTGCCAAACTCACTGGAGCACGTTTGGGAACCACTGCTGATCAATGTTCATTAGAGCGTACTTCCATGGAAAAGCGGTAAGTTCAGTGGAGCGCGTTTGGTGGCCGATGAGCAAGTGCGCTCTACTGGACTTTCAGATCCAGGGATTGCAAACGCGCTCCGTTGAAAGTTCAGTGGAGCGCGCTTGCTGACTGGTGAGCAAGTGCGCTCCATTGCCAAGGAGCACGTTTGGGAACCTCTTCTGATCAATGTTCAATAGAGCGTACTTCCATCAAAAAAAGCGCTAAGTTCAGTGGAGCGCGTTTTCTGACTGGTGAGCAAGGGCGCTCTACTGGACATCTAGCGATTGCAAATGCGCTCCAAACTCACTTTTAGTCTGCAGAATATACCATCCCTCATTCTCCAAATAGTTTGACGTTCCGATCTTGTCAGAGTACGGGAAGTAGTCGATGCCCTTCTGATCATAGGTCCAGGAAGAGAAGGTCATTGTGCACACCTAAATGGACGTTACTTTTTGAGCAAATTAGGACTGAACTTTGGAAAAATGGGAACTAATTAGGTTTGGGACCGGACTACTAGTACAACTTTGCCCCCACTCACTTGCACGTCAAACGGGAAGAATCGCAAGTCGAGCAAACAGGAGAACTTGTAAATGGTCGGATAGAGCAGCTCGATCAGCGCCGCGCGTCTTTCAGTGTCGGTTGTGAGCTTTGCATTTAAAAGTCGTCGAGTGTCATCATCCTTCATCACTAAAGAGTTGTAGAGCGTGGTGTCCGGCAGCCAGATCGAGTCATACGGCAAACGGAGCTCGGTGATGTTCTCATAGTCGTCAGGGCTCCAGTAGAGGAATTCGTCGAACCAGCGCTGGAAAATGAAGGGAGTTGGGGAGTTTTTCCCCCATTTTTTTCCACCTAATCGCGCCGTGCTCTACCAACCGAAAAACGGCACCGAACACCTAAAGTTTCACCTCAATAATCCACGCATTCAACAGAATATACTGCTGCGGCTCATTGAGCTCCAGAATCTGATAAAGATCCATGGAGAAGGAGACGTTGATGGGTTTCGAGTTGTCCCACATTGGCTTTGCCTTCTTGTCGTAGTTGTCGAGGAGATCATGGACGAGTCGGATTTGTGTCGGCACCGGTGGCTCGGCTGTGCATACTCCTGAAAGGGTCACATTGAATCAGTGTCAGCTTCCCCCCTGATCCCTGGGGCTTTTAACTAACGAAATTCATCATGACTCGTGTCAGCGAGAGATTAGCATCGTTTGACCCTTACTCGCCCCAAATTGTTTCTTTTTGGAGGGGGAGAGTGGAAATGAAAAACGAAAAACGGAAACTTTACTACTCTTACTACTCTTAAGAAAATTGGGGTGCCCTGGGTGGGTTGTAAATTAACATCTGATGGGCAGAGAGACGCAGTTGTTCGTAGTTTGATGCCTCGGGCTCGAATGGCTCATTGGCTCACCTGTGAAGCTCAAAAACACAAATTGTAGCAGGAGGAGTAGCATTTTAGTGGGAGAAGATCTGAAAAAAGAGTGGGAGATATTTTAATTTTGTTTAGGGGGAGAGCTAAAAAAAGGAACATCTTCTTTCTCTATTAGTTAGACACGGCCCACCACTAAAAAAAATGGAAAAAGGAACAATAGGAGGTCCCAGACACCCCAAACTGACCACGGGGAGGAGGGGCTGAAAATCGGGTGAGTAGCGGTGTCTGCGTCTCCGATCTCTCGGCTCGTGGGGCTTGTGCTCGGTGAACCGTGTGCTCATAGGAACTCGAAGCTATGATGATGGTCCCGAGAGTAGGTGGAGGTAAGTGCCGCAGCCTCTCTAAAAATGGCACTATAGGGGGAGGGGGGGGGGGGAGGAATTTGGAATTAGGGGGGATGAAAGTGGTGAAGTTTGAACGGGAAAGGCCACTGGGTCCCTGGACTAATTGATGATAAGCTTCACTGATCAGAAACTGATAAGCTATCAAATGTTGTCAACACCCAGTGGGTCTGGGGGGTTCCTCAAAGGATTAGTGGAACAAACATCGGGAAACAGGAACAAAACATTGGGACCAGGGCTATAAATCTGATTTTCTGACTGAAAGATTGGAAAAACATGAAACTTGTGTTCATGTCAATGTCAACTCTAGCGATGACAAGGGCGCTTTGAGGAGAGATTTGAGAGCACAAGAGCAACTTTTTGAGCTGTGATCAGGAGCAAGATGGAACAGATATAGGAGGATATTGAATCACATGAGGAAGAGCTCTGCTTTTTTTTTTTTGAAAAATGAAAGTTATGAACGCAAACATCCGAACAGCTGACACATAGCTCTGTGACGTGGCCCAGTATGAGGGCTTCTGGAGCTCGGAACCCAAAAACAAGCGGGCCGGGAATTTGCATATTCTAATGGGGCTTTGTGTCTTTTTGACTACCGAATCGTTTAGCCAGTCTCGAACAATACCTGAATACCTGCTATTTTCGCAAAGTTTTGTGAAAAATAGAAAGCAAAACAAATCTGGAGCTCCAGGACCTCTAAAAGCTCCAGGAGCCCCAGGAGCTCTGAGCATATGGTAAAAGTAACAAAGTTAGTGGGGGGAGAAGTGTAGTAAAACTAAAGACAATGAGGAAGTGGAAAAATCCGAGGAAGAAGAACCTATTAAAATTTACTAGGGTCCACCGGTCGACCTTCTTGGGCTCCGCTTTTGACAGCGTACGCCTAAAATTGTTTTGGACACCAGCTCGCGGAGCAAATTAGTCAAAGAGCCCCCGGGCACCTTTATGGTCCGCCTCTCGGGGTCTAGGGGCCGCCCCCACTCTTCAATCACCTTTTCCGAATCAAAAATGCATTTTTCGATATCAATCTGTCAAGGTTTTCAGGATTTGGGATTCAGGGAAGGTAACAAATGCATATGAAAGCAGCGGGTGTGCACCCGGAATGTCCAGTGAGGATCAAAAAGCGAAGGGGCCCTAATAAAAGAAGGGGGACCACTTGGGGACAAAGGGGAGTAAAACTTGGCAAAAAGTTGTGATGATGACGTCTTAGAGGCGAGAAAAGAATAAGAACAAACGTACACTTGTATGCATTGGCTAATCTAGAATGCTGATCGGTGCTACGCACTTTTGAGTCTTCACTGGAGCCGTGGACTCAGCTCCAAAAGTAAAAAAAGAGGAAAAAGTTGCGGAGAAGGGAGTCGATGATTGACATTCCAGCGATTAGTCGTTTTGGGACACGGAACAACGGATTAGACGGAGGGGAGAAGGGCCCAGAAAACAAGAAGAAGTCGAAGCAAATTTCAAGGCAGAGAGAGAGCGAAAAAACACGTTTCTTATTCATCAGCTTCCAGTGGCCGCGTTTTCGTGATTGGTCCGGGGAGGAAGTGTTATTTTGGAGCACCAAAAAAGAGAAAGGGGCACAAAATTTGCATTTGGGTTCAAGTTCAACAAGTTTGGACCTCTTCAACTTCTGGAGCGTCGCGTCCGGTGGAGAATCGGATTGGCATCAGTGGGTCGACACGACGGAGGCGGTGGTGGGCGAAGGTGGCTTTGTCACTGGAAAGTTGAAAGGTTAAGGGGTCCCAAGGGGTCCCAAGGGGTCCTAGAACTGACCAATAGCAAACCGCGCGAAGGACCTGCTCATTTGGTGACAATGGCATCCCGACGAAGCTGCCTCCTGATAACAAATCAATTGTAAAGTTGTCTTTTGTGTCTTGATCCTCAAGACCAAGACACAAAGATAAGATTTGTTGTGACTTTTGGGCTTATCAATCACTTATCAGTTACCTGCTACATGCTCCATCATCCGCTCAAAGTCGACCATCTCCTTGACCGCACGTTTCCGCTGATAGATGAGGTAGAAGAAGTCGAAGATGTCGACGATGAAGCACGTCAAGACGAGAGCAAGCACTATTAACACTATTGTAACCCAATGGAGCACTGGAACACGGGATTTTGAAGGTCTGGAGAGGGAGGACTTACTTTTTAATCGATTTTCTTATCAAAATAACCCTAATGTGAAATCGAATCTAATCAGACAAGGGGTCACGTGAAAGCCATGTAGACATAGACAAAAAGAAATAAGCCATGGGGTAATGAGGAACCCTGCGGAGTGTGTTGACACCGGAAGAATGCATACAAATTACCAGTGAGTAGGGGGGACCTCGAAAACATACGGAAGGCTTAGAATAGGCAAGGGAGGCAAGTAGAGAAGGGTACTAAAAGTTTGTTCTTTGCTTTCTCGGCTGCGCTTTTAATCAGATTGTTTTTTTTTGTGGGACGACTAACTAAACTTTGAATGATGGTCAGGAAGTGGGAATTCAGGAATTGAGAAGCTAACTTGGAAGGGGGATGGGTTAGGACCCAAATAGTTGGAAACTAAAGGGATTTTCATGGGAGACGGTAGACGCTCAGAAGCCAGTTCCAGGCCTATCGAGCCGCTGAAATGAGTAATGTTTCAAGTGAAATGTTATCAGTGACTATCAGTGGCTCCTGAGCGCACCTTTCCGTATGTAGATCCTTTCAACTATTCATCTGACCCTTAGTAACTACTTCGTCAGAATCACGAGACCTAGAATCCCCAAAAAACCCCGAGTCTCCAGAATTCCCAGAATCTTTAGAATCTCTAAAACTAGGTCAAGTTCCACTTGTCAGGGATCCCGAAACAACCTGGAATCAGCAGAAACAAGACAAATCAAAGTTAAAAGTGAGAGTTTAGTGCATCTTCAGGTGGCTTCTGGAGATTCAAGCTTCTGCAGAAGTGCCGCTAGTCGAGTAGAATCCAGATTTGCAGATATTTGAACCAGTTGCTGAAAGGAAAACAGAAGAACACAGTTAGAAACTTGCAATTCTGGTCCAATTTAACATTGGGTTACTGTAGACCGCCCAAAGATCATGCCCGGAAGCATGTCTCTTCAAGATGACTTCCTTGAAGATAGAGAAGACTGATGCAAAGATAACTTACGCAAAGATCAGTTATTCAAGGTCAGTTCAGCTAAAAACCATGTTGTTCCACGTTGTCCCAGCTTTTCGTCGTTCGATTCTCTGGAAAATTGACAAAAAGAGACCGGCACCTTGAAAACTTTATCAAATTTCCCGCTTTTGACACTAAAGTTTCATAGAACGCTCAAGAATCATGCCCGGAAGCATGTCTCCTTGAGATGTCCTGTTTTTTTCATGGCTAGAGGTACTTACAGGAGAATTGGAGAGCCGATGAGTTGAAAGACTGAAGAAATGAGTACTTTTGATCAAATGCGACAAGCTTAGCGTTCTTATCAGTGCCCCAGATCTCTCAAGATCACGTGAGAATACGTGAAACTCTTTTCAGAAGTGTAGAATACCAGAATATCTTGAATCTTCTGAATCCTGAATCTCCTGAATCTCAGAATCTTTCATCTTCAGTAGCCCTTGAATCCCTTAAACTGCAGAATTTCTTGAATCCCATAGTCTCCTGAATCTTCAGAATCTCCAGAATTCCGTCAATTCCAAAATCTTCAGAACCCCTGAACTTCAGAATTCCTCGAATCTCCAGAATCCCAGAATCTTCTGAATCCCAGAACCCCCATGAATCCCGACCCCTCTGAAACATCCCAAATCCGTGCTGTTTGCTCATCCAAATCCGGCACCATCTGGTCTATGACTACGAAACTCAATCGCCTGCCAACAAATCACATCATAAAGCTCCAAGCACATCATCATTTCACGAAATGGCCTCTTTTTCCAGAAAATACACCTCATCCAATCGTTTTAAAGAGCACATAAATCGTGGTTTGTTGCTTCTGACGTTGTTACACATCCCCTTGCACCCGATGGTCCCGATGCGCCACTTCCGTATACTGATCTCTAGGAAGGAGAATCAGAAGAAAGCTGCGTTAATGAATGAAAATCTGAGGGGAAGTAGAAGAGATGGGCCAGGGGAAGGGTTCTCGAATTTCACTCCGAGGCGAGCCGTGCGTCTTGTATTTGCTTTTTATTTCTGTTTTATCTCGAGATTTCGTCGCGAGTTTCGGGGTTTTCCGTGTGTTGGAAAGATCGTAGTCCAGTGGATCTTCTAAAGATCGTCTGGTTTTGGGATTCTGATAATTCTGGAGCTTCTAGACGATTCTGAGTCTCAGGATCCCTGAAGCCCAAGAGCTCAAGAGCCCAAGAGCTCAAGAGCCCAAGACCTCAAGAGGCCAGGAGCCCAGGAGCCCAGGAGCCCAGGACCACAAGAGCTCAGGAGCCCAGGAGCCCAATGAGCCCAGAAGCCCTGGAGCCCAGGAGCCCTGGAGCCTAGGAGCCCTGAAGCCCAGGAGCCCCGAAGCCCAAGAGCCCATGAGCCCATGAGCACCAGGAGCTCTGGAACTTGGCTATAGGCTTCTGAATCCCAAAACCCAGAATCCAGATTCCCATTTCCCCGTGCTCACTGACCTCTAGTCCCCAACCCTTCCCCCGATCCGTTTCTCGTTTGCTCATACCTCTCCCCAACTGGAATATCCAATTCTCTATGCACCTGAAATCGACACCTCAACGTGCGAACATGCCCTTGTGGGAACTCATGACCCTAGCCGATCAATAACTTGTAACAAGCCCAAGCGGTACACGAATCTGAAGTGTGATCCTAAAGAGAGAGAGAGAGCGCGAGCCTCGTCTGACAAGTGTGCAAACAGTCACATTGACTCTTTCTCTTTTGATCTATCTAGGTTTGTTAGTAGGGCCCGGGGCTTTGGGCTTTCAGGCTGTCAGGCTTATACGCTTTGGGCTCCCGGGCCTATAGGCTTTCAGGCTTTCAGGCTTCAAGCCCACCACCTTCTAGGCCACACCCCCCCCCCTTCAAAAGCTTCTCCTCTTCTCCCCATTTGTTTTGTGTTTTTCCTTTTTCTCACGCAGATTTTCTTTACCCAAAATGTCTCCAGCGCCAAAAAACCCATGTCAAATGTGTCCTATTGTAGCACAAGTTCGTTTGAAGTGGATCGCATTTAACGCCACTTTTTGGCGGCAGTGCAAATATTTGAAACAAGAGGGCAAAAGAGAGAGAGTGAGGAGAGGTAGGGGCATTGGCTCAGACTGTGTTTTCCGAGATTTTGGCCTGGCCAAGAATCAAGTCTGACCTAGGTATTTAGGGATTCTAAATCTGAATATCTGAAGCTCCAGATTCCCATTTTGAATCCCGAATACAACGATAATATCCAAAGTGTTTATTGCGACTTAATCTTTATCCAATCCAACTTTCACAACATGCCATCTTTCCGGAGCCCATTCCGACAGAGATCAAAAGATTAGGTCAAGCTTTTTATCTAATGTGTCAAAGTGGCAACTGGCTCCATGGAGCCCTCCTCCTTGTTTCTAGGTCATGACATGACCGGACTTCTGATCCTCCTATGGACCTTGAGCCCTGATGACTTCACTTGGCCCAGCTCTAGGTCATTCCGTGACATGGACCTTGAGCTCCCATTCTCCCCGAATTATCCCAAATCCCCAATTCTGCAACTCCCATTTCCCATTTCCCCAATTCTGCAAACTCTTGTGCTTGCTCCAGTGCTCCTCACCACTAATCCCATTATCCCTTGCCTCTTCAACTACCTTTCCCAAAGTGTCATAGGACTTTGGGAACCTCTAATTGCTCTCATCCTCTCCTCTCCCCAAGCAATTACAATTATCCCGGCACTTTTAGTCGTCTGATCAAACAACTCACTACTTGTATGACTAACCCTTGGACGTCTTCGTTCCTGAAGCCCTTCCGGGCGCCGTCTTCCGTCAACACTTGTTGTTGAGGCCGGCCTCCTGTACATGACACCACAATGTGTCATGCTCAGAAAAAGAGAGGAAAAAGTGTATGGAAAAGTTTATGTGCTGCTATGCCCCAAACCAAATCCATCAGGCGCAAATAATCCCCTTCTTGCTATTCCTGAGTCTCTTCCCTCTTTTTCCAACGATTTTCTCATTACTCTAATAGTTCCATTCAATGATCACGTTCCCCCTCCCTTACCTATTGATTGACATTGACACAAAACAAGACGCCGGAATGTGCTCTTTCCTTCCCGCCCGTCAGGTGTCATTCTCATCGTGTTACAATATCGAGGTTCAGCCTCGCTCTCGAGAATCTTCTTGCTTCTTCTTCTTCTCTCTCTTCGCAAAAAAGGCCCAAAACTTTGTTCCAACAGCGTCCTAATCAAATTCGACTGCCCGCCCGCTTGTTGTGCTGCCTCTTTCCCGAAAAAAAAAGCGAAAAAGAAAGTAAATTTGTGCTAATTTTTGTGTCGTTTTGCACTTTTTTGATTGCGTCCATTTTGGCGCCTCCTCCGGTTTTTATGAAAAGATGGAGAGAGAGACCAGAACAGAGTCTTTTCATTCACTTCAATTGGTCTGTCGGGGCGGATGGATGATCGAAAATCATTGTGAGTTTTGATCATGATAGTTGGGAAATGGGCCTGAAAGGGCTGAATTTGGGCTGCAGGCCAATGGGCCAATGGGCTTTCAGGCTTCAAACTCTAGGCTTAGGCCCTCTAGGCTTTCAGGCGTGGTCTCCGGGGATCCAGGGCTCCCGGGCTCCTCGGCTCATTGGGCTCATTGGGCTTCCAGGCTCTTGGGCTCATTGGGCTTCCAGGCTCTCAGGCCTTCAAGCTTTCAGACTTTCAGGCCTTCAGGCCCACAAGCCCTCAGGCTTTTAGGCTTCCCGACCTCCCGTGATCCTTGATGCCAGTTTCTAGAGCTTCCCTCCTCTAAATTTTCAGCACATCCCATCTCCCCGAAATTCTATCCTCTTTGGTGGGAACATGTACCAAATTACTGCTTGAAATCATTTGTTTTTTGGCTCTTCTTCGACTTATCTCATTACCGAGCAGCCCCCCCCCCCCTTCAACTTGTCCCGCTGCCTAACTGACGGATTTCCGGATTCGATTAGGGCCCCCTTGCCGTCAGAAGAGCCCTGACTCACAGAGCTCTTCTGAACCGTGCTCTTGCAAAAAAAGGGAACACTCCTATTTCGAGCCTTCAACGTCATCAGATGCGACTATTTCGGGACGGGACGCCTTATTTTTGCGGCGAGGACCCTCAGGGCCGGGTAAATACCCATAGTATAATTTCGGCAAGATGTGGGTGGTGGTTTTCTTTCCCTTCTATATCTATATTTGTCACCTGCGGATTAACGAAAAATCCGATTCGGAAATGTTTTTTTCAAACTTTGACAAGGGAAGTCCGAAATTTACCTAGCCTATTTGCACTTTTTCCGACGCAGTTCGATAGAGTTTTGTCTCCTGATCAATAGTGCAGTTGATCATTTTTGCAAAATGAGCCTCCTATGGCCGCTACGGGCTCCGGAAGATTTTGGCCTAATTTTGGGTCCCGGAGAAGCTGCCGAACGGTTTCGAAAAGGGCGCGAATATCATGGCACCCATGCGCGTGTATTTTCCAACCGGCCGAGTGGCGCAGTTGGGAGAGGCGGGGGTTGAGGATATGCTGTCCCGAGTTCGAAACCTTTTGGTCAATTTTTTTATTTGCATGTTTCGACTTGATTTTTGTGCAACTCAACTGTTCACAGCAAGAACAGCGGTGGAATTGAACTGGATCATAACAGAAAAACTAATGTATTTTGAAATGTTAGAAATCCACGGGAAACTGGGAAAAGGGACCTTTTGCGACCACTTTCATGTTTTTTTCTCACCCGTGATTGATGAAAGTATGGGAACTTCACAAAATCATTACGTTTTTGCTGAAAAAACGGGGCGAAACATGCAAAAGAAATTTTTGGTCAAAAGTATTCGAACTCGGGACAGCATATCCTCATCCTCCGCCTCGCCCAACTGCGCCACTCAGCCGGTTAGGAATACACGCGCGTGTTTGCCGTTATGAATGCGGTGTTTTTCTAGCCGCGCGGCTGCTTTCCGAGCTCCAAAACCGGTAAACTTTCGGCGCCCGTAGCGGCCATAGGAGGCTCATTTTGCAAAAATGATCAACTGCACTATTGGTCAGGAGACAAAACTCTATCGAACTGCGTCGGAAAAAGTGCAAATAGGCTTGGTAAAAAACGGACTTCCCTTGTGAGACGGATTAGATTGGCCAGTGATCTTCACTGATCCTTCCAGCTTCTTCCTCTTTTCAGTGTGTTTTGTTCAAATCTCGCTTCCTGGTAGACCTCAATTCTCTATTCATTCAAAACTATAGATCATAGCCGAAACCAACTGTTTCTAAAATGTCAGCCAAAAAACCTGACCCAAAGAACAAGAACCGCTTGTTTACGTGTCTCGGGGACCCTGAATATGTACATTGAATCAATCCAACCAAAAAAACGCAACCAAGAATGAATGAATTTATGATTTCTTCTTTCGTCTTCCCTTTCTCTCGAATGCTAACCTAACCTTTTCGTTTTTTGGGTGGAGCAAAGCACATTCTATTAGGAACCCGGTATATAATTGTTTCAAAAAGTTCGGTTGGGGGCGTGAGAAAGTGATTAGGGGATTCAGAAGGCCAGAATCCTTTAGAAGATCAGAATCTTCCGGAACTTCTGAATCTTAGAATCCCAGAATCCTAGACTCTCCAGAATCCTCAAAAGCTCCAGAATCTTCCGGAACCCTTGACCCACAGAACCATTGATTTCTTTGAATCCCAGAATCTCCAGAATCTGAGAATTCTAGAATCCTTAAGAAGGCCAGAATCCTTTAGAAGTCGAGAATCTTCCGAAACTTCTGAATCCCTGAATCCCCAAAAGCTCCAGAATTCCAGAATCTTTCTGAATCCCAAAAGCTCCAGAATCTCCAGAACCACTTACCCACTGACCCACATTACTATAGAATCCTTTTGAATCCCAGAATCTGCCTGAACCTTTGGAATTCCAGAATCCTTGTACATCTGAATCTCCAGAAGCCTTCAGAACTTCTGAATCCATGAATCTTTCAGAATCCCAGAATCCTCCAGAATCCAGCAGAGCTTCAGAATCCCCAAAAGTTCCAGAATCCCTGAATCCTTCTGAATCCCAGAAGTCTTCAGAATCACAGAATCTCAGAATCTTCCAGTCCTTTTGAATCTCAGAATTTCTCCAATTCTCTGAATCTTTCTGAATCCCAGAATCCCAGGTCCTCCAGAATCTCCTGAATCCTTCAGTGCCCATGAACTTCAGAATCATCCCCTGAACCCCTCCCCCCTTCTCAAACGCAAACCCCATAACCTCAAAGTCCATATCATCCCAATAGTCTCATTGAACTTTCCCAATTCCGTATCCCCAACGTCCCATTTGTTTCCCCTCCATAACCAACTATCCCATTTCCCTCCCAATCCATCAATCCATCAAAAAAAAGTTCAACTTGCTCCATCAAATCGACACCAACCAACAAATCCCAAAAGACGACTCAAACTCAAACATGTTATTCCCCAAGACCGGACGTCAAGAGAAAAACAGAAAACGCGCGGCGCTCGTTGGATCCAGAGTCCCAGAAAGAGATGTCCAAAGTTCTTCTGCTCACAAGTACATCCTCCGCTCAAACTCTCTCACACCACCACTCTTCATTATCCATTATTCGCCGCTCTGTTTTTGTCCTTTTCGCCGTCAATTATTCAACAGTTTTGACGCCCCGACGTCGACTTTTTTCGTCTTCATTTGTCTGATTGGAGTTGACATTGTGACGGCTAGACTTTAGATTTTCTGCGGCACCTGTTCCAGACATGTCAAGCTAAATTTAGGTCATCCCAACTTGTCCCAACTTGAAGCGGAGGCGGCTTCATACATTTTTCAACATTTTCACAAGCTATCCATGACGTGTCTAGATTTTTGGATTTTCGACCGGATTTTTGGATAGATTTTGCAATATCCGTCGGAGCAGACTACTGATAAATAAGAGCTCACCAAAATAGAATGGCGTGGGGGTGATTTTGGAGTTTGATTATAGCCTCTGGTCTACCGGGAAAGTGTAAGCTGAGAGGATCATGATCTTGAGACGTTCCCTTTTGGTTCCTCATCTCAAGTACCCCACTTGAGCCATCTATCTCCAGAAGACCTCCCCCCCTTTCGGTTTTTCCTTTTTCGGCGCCCCGGGCTATGCTGAAATCTTGTTTTTCATTAAAAATTTCTATACTTCTTCTTCTTCTTCTTCTTCTTCTCCGTTCCGAAGATGTGTTCTTTTCAGACGCGCGCGCGGGGAAGAAAAAGAAGAAGAAGAGCCTCACATTTATTGTCAGAATAGAAGAAGAAGGGGGAGGAAAGTAAAGGAATTCCATCCTGTGTACGGGTCGAACTGGGGCACTTTTTTCATGATTTTCTTATATGTTTTTTGGCTTGCGGTGTAGGTGTAAACAGTACTTTTGACTTCCGCATTCAGGACTTCAGGTTAGACTCCGTATTCTCTTCCCATGCTAGAAAACATTATTTCACTGCGTAGTGACTTTTCTATTTTATAGAACAGAAGCTATGAGAGTTCCAAGCCTTCATTTGACTCCGTATCACTTCCAAATGCTATCAAGGCTATATTGGCTGAGTAGCGACTCCTACAGGAACTTCTAGAGGTATCTCTAAAAGCTCAAAGCATTCATTTGACTCCGTATCCCTTCCTCATGCTGTAGCCCTTAATTTCACTGCGTAGCGACTCTAGAGAACATGTTCTCTTCTCACTCCCACGCCTTCAGGTACAGGAACTTTTCACAGAGCAATCTCTAAAAGTTGAAGGCCAGGAGCCCAGGAGCCCAGGAGCTCAGGAGCCCAAGAGCCCAGGAACCCAGGAGTCCAGGAGCCCAATGAGCCCAATGAGCCCAATGAGCCCAATGAGCCCAATGAGCCCAATGAGCCCAATGAGCCCAATGAGCCCAAAAGCCCAGAAGCACAG
>LR538955.1:1388443-1399409 GCA_900536315.3 Caenorhabditis becei | reverse complement strand
TGCAAAAAGTGCGGCTATACTAAAAGTTAAAACAACATGGCCTTGGGAGGAAGAAGAAAGTTTTGGGGGAGAGAGCAACTCTGCGGGGAGGCGTCGCAATTTGTTCGACCGGAAAATGCGGGAATTAGACTTGTCGATGTTTAGGGGGGACGCCCCGACACAACTCGCTTTTTTTCTAAACAAAATTGCCTAGCTTCACAAAGGGGGAGCCATCTGGCACACACTTCGTTTATGAATTGGAGAAGGGGAGGGAGGGTGAGAAGGGAGGGAGGAAAAATATATCAAATTTCGGTTTTCTTGAAGCTATACAAAATGACCTGGGGGGTGCCATAAAGTGTTTATGTTTGCATGTGTGCGTATATAACGTACTACACAACATGTCCCCTCGAGCACCAGAAGCCTCGGGGCAAGCGAGAGAGGCGACGCGCAAGAAATGTTTGAAGGGGTCTGCCGGACGGCTCTTCTGCTCCGCTCCGCGGCCGCTCACGCTATTTCGTCGCGAAGACGACCGGGTCCCTCTTCCCCCGAAACCACAACCAATACGCCCCTTGGAAGAAAAGGCGGCGGCCGGACGCCTTCGAGGAAGCTTTATCGATTTTTGTCCTCGAACAAAAATGAAGGGGGGAGAGTGACCAGGACCAGTGGCTAACTAGATGGATTGTTGTTTGTTGGGGCGGGTGCCTAGTAGTCACTGAGTCACTGAGAGAGGGGGGGGGAGAGCATGTTTTGCGGGAACATCTCTAATAAAACCCAGCTTCTTCTTACAATTGGACCCCTTCTGGTCCTATAAGAAAAGGATTGGGTAAATGGATTAAGTCGAAAGGATAATGATAATGACTAACCAGATATCCCGTCGGAGAGGGGGGTGCCGGGCGGTGTAATGCCAGCTGACCTGGTCAAGGTGTCCCGGAAGATGGGGAGAGGGAGAACTTTTAGAAGAAGCCTATAGGCTCTTCCTGCTAGGATGCGCTTTTTGCTAGCTGTTTTTGTTTTTCTATTCTTGCAAGTTTCTGGTGAGTCGGTTCTAGGCTAAGGATCTTGATCTGATGTTCAGGATCTTATCGTCAGAGGCATGAGCATCAGAGCAATGACATTCGACTTGTCAAGAAAAAGATTCATGAGGGCCTCAAGTTTTCTAGGGTTAGTGATAATCAGTGATAAGGTGATAAGCTCCATTTCAGGTTATCAAGTACACCAATGAAACCATTTCGGGGCTGAAATACAACCACAAGACCCAGGAGCTATCTCTAGATGTCCTGGTAGTTGCTGACTTTCTAACTTATCAGGCTTTTCTGGAAATGTCAAATGGAGATGGTCACAGGGCCGCCCATGACCTGAAAGAGTACTTGCAAGCAGTTTTTGAGCAAATGAAGCTGATATATGATGAGATAAAGTTTGGGAATGAAACGTTGCATATGGTTTTTGCAGGCACTTGGATTGCGCAAGAGTGAGTCCCTTAGGCTTAATGAATATAGATTTGTTGGTTGCAGAGAGAAGAATTGTCCGTTATGGCTCAGCTGGGCGGAAGACGAGGAGGCTAGGGTCAATGAGAATCTTCAGAAGATAGAGGAGAAGTGGAATCAGACGGATCTTGACTATGGGAATGATACTGAAGCTGACAACAACTCGACGCAGCCCAAGTTGCGGAAGTTTGTCGACGTCACACTGGATGAGATGCAGGAAAACAATAGTACAGAGTAAGGATCGACATGTCTAGGGTCTAGAAGTCTTGTTTCAAATTTCAGAATGGCTCTGAAAATGGACTCGAAAAAAGCGGTCGACAAGTTTACCATTTGGCTCAAGGAGCAGAAAGACGCACTTCCGAGGCATGAACATGCTGTGCTTATCACTAAATTCGATCTGGTTAGCATTAATGGACACTCGGCGACTCAGGGAATGGCGTATGTTGGCAATATTTGTGAGAATGGAGATTCGAGCTCGGTGGTTGAAGACATCGGTGCGGGACTAACCTCATTAATCATGGCACACGAGATTGGACACTCGTAAGCTTCATCTTTTTTGACATCTTGCAAGAGAGTTTTTAGCCTCGGCGCCCTCCACGACGGTGCCTATGAAGCGGCGAGCTGTGATTCCAGTGACAATTTCCTGATGGCTGTGGCAGTTTCCGGGAGCTCGGCAAGGCAGAGCTTCCTGAATAGTCGGCGGATGAGCCCGTGTAGCGTAGACTCGATTCTGGAGAATCTGAAGGAACCGTCGGCGAGTTGTGTGAAGAAGTGGAGGAAGGGGAATCAGACGCAGAAGGGGTTCTTGAAGAAGCCCGGGGAGACGGTGAATCTGATGAGACAGTGTCAAGTGGCATTCGGGCCTACTTTCATTCCATGCTTGGTAAGTTCTGAGGTTGAAGCGTCTTATACTTCCGATCTTCCAGCAAATCGGCTATTTTCACGGTCAAAGCATCTGCGAGCGCATCTGGTGCAGTGACGGTGACGCTGATGAATGCCAAACCCTCAACTACTTCCCAGCTTTCGATGGAACCGAATGTGGCTATAATCAGTGGTGTGTCGAGGGGCTCTGCGTGCCGAATACCAAGAAATGGATGGATTGCAAGGATCTGAACGCGAAGACTTGTTCCAGGTACTCGACGTCAAAGTTGAAGCATTATTGTAAATCGAAGGATTTTAGAGAGATTTGTTGTAGGACTTGTGCCAAGAAGGGCAAGGTTTACTAGTGATCCTGATGGGTCTCGCAGCGAAAATGATTGAAATACGGCTTCTGGAAAAGGTTTTCACACTTTTTTCTCATTTCCAACCGAATTCCAGCAGTTTACACCAATTTCCAGTAAAAAACATGTGTTCTTGGGTACTGTAAAACCTCTATTAGAAGGGCACCCAATAGTTTGTCTTTGAACTTCACTATCTCAAAAACTAAAAGAGTTATGGAAAAATTGTCAACTGCAAAGTTGTAGAGAAAGATTAGAACTACAATTTTGCAGTTGACAACTTTTTGATAACTCACGTAGTTTTTGAGATAGAAAAGCAAAGTCAAACTATTGGGTGCCCTTCTGATAGAGGTTTTACGGTATTTTCCTAGTTTTCTCAAAAAATCAGTGAAAACTGCTGAAATTTGGTTGGGAATGATAAAATTCACCCGTTTTCGTTAGAAAAAGTGGCAAAATCTTGTCCGGAAATCATTTTCGCGGCGGGACCCGTTAGGTGACTTGTTGGGAGACACCAATAACCAATAATAATAAGAATAAATGATTTATTTGCCAAAGTACAAACAACAGATAAATAGAGGTCAACAGAATTAGTTCGAGAATCGTCTTCTGAACTTGTCTGGTCTAGCTGGTGCCACCTCGACTGGTCCACTTCTAGCCGGGCATGGGCAGTAGGCTCCGTCGGTTCCTGGCACTCCGTCCAATCCGTTCTCTCCTGGCTGTCCATCACTTCCGGCTTGTCCCGGTTGCCCGTCTGGTCCGGCGGCTCCTGGAGCTCCGGCTTGTCCTGGTGCTCCGTCTTGTCCGTTCTGTCCGTTGTTTCCTGGGGCTCCAGCTGGTCCTTGTGGTCCTGGGGCTCCTGGGGCTCCGTGTCCGCGTTGTCCGTTCTGTCCCGGGCGGCCGTCTTGTCCGGGCTGTCCATTGTTTCCTGGGGCTCCGGCGTCTCCTTGTGGTCCCGGGGCTCCTGAAGCTCCTGGCTGTCCGGCATTTCCATTCTGTCCCGGCTGTCCGTCAGGTCCTGGAGCTCCCGGGGCTCCCGATGGTCCCTGTGGTCCAGGGGCTCCGGCAGGGCAGACAATGCAGTCGGAGATCTGGGAAGCGATGCTGGCAACCACAGCGTTCTGACCTGGATTTCCAGCTTGTCCGCGTTCTCCATCATGTCCCTGATCTCCAGGGGCTCCTGGGGGACCTGGTGGGCCAGCTGGGCAGTTATTAGGTTGAGTTCCACAGTTGCAAGCCGCATTTCTCTTGTTCCTTCCGAAAATAGTGGCAGGGTTCAGGTGACGGACTGGCTGGTTCATCGAGATCATCGAATCCCACGCATCATTGGCAAAGACCTGGAAGTGATAAAATTGATAAGACAAGAAGTTTAGACTGACCTGGAAATCAGTCATATCTCCCATGACATCATCATAAAGCCCATTGATATCCTGATAGATGGAGCCCAGGAACAGCAGGCATCCAAGAATGGCGACGCCTGAGACAGTGGTGACTCCAGCGATGAAGGTGTTCGACATGACTGCCGGTTTCTCCTATCCCTTTCGCTTCTCCTTTTTATAGCGGTCGGTGGCCTCCCGCAGAGGGGAAAAGAGAGATCCCGCCTAGTTACACCACTCATTACAGCCTATCACTAAACAGTTCCTGGTCAGGGTAATGGTTGGTTTACATTTACATATGGCCTTGATGCTTGAAGCTTCAAGGTACTTGGAACCAGGCTAAGCTTTTAAATGAGGAAGCTATCAGGTTTTGACGTCACATGGTGCTTTTGAGCATCTCAATTGGGTGTGTTCTGCAATAAATGTTCCAGACATTCCCCCCCCCCCCTTCAAAACAGAGATCCATCTTGTTCATTGGCTAAAATATTCCTCACGTTCCTCGAGAGAAGATATCCGAATTAGCAGGTTTTTTCACTCGATTTTTCATCCCTTTGTTGCGTAAATGATAAGAGAGATATGGTGTGATAAGGAAGTTTTTATCAGCGAACATATCACCCGCTTTTTTCTTTCTTTTCGCAGATAGGGTTGTAGTAATTTGGTCGTTTTTGATGAGAGGGCAGAAGCAGAAGCCTCAAAAACATTGTAAATAGAGGAGAAGGTCATGGGAAATGGGGGAGGACTAATTGGACCAAGGTTGGACCAACATGCCGGAAGTTGGTGATTGAAGGTTGGGGAGGTAAGTTATGAGAAGTGGTCCTCATGTCTTCTGAATCCAGGCTTCTGAATCTAAGCTTCTGAATCCAGGCTTCTGAATCTAAGTTTCTGAATCTAGGCATCTGAATCTAGGCTTCTGAATCTAGGCTTCTGAATCTAGGCTTCTGAATCCAGGCTTCTGAATCTAGGCTTCTGAATCCAGGATTCTGAATCTAGGCTTCTGAATCCAGGCTTCTAAATACATGCTTCTGAATCCAGGCTCCTGAATCCAGGTTTTCGAATCTAGACTTCTGAATCCAAGCTTCTGAATCCAGGCTTCTGAATCCAGGCTTCTGAATCTAGGCTTCTGAATCTAGGCTTCTGAATCTAGGCTTCTGAATCCAAGCTTCTGAATCCAGGCTTCTGAATCACGGCTCTTGAATAAAGGCTTCTAAATCTAGGCTTCTGAATCCAAGCTTCTGAACCCAGGCTTCTGAATCCAGGCTTCTGAATCTAGGCTTCTGAATCTATGCTTCTGGATCCAGTCTTCTGAATCCAGGCTTCTGCATCCAGGCTTCTGAATCTACGCTTCTGAATCTAGGTATCTGAATCTAGACTTCTGAATCCAGTCTGTCCCCCAAACCAAATTCCAAGGACATCCAGTGAAAAACAAGAAGACAAAGGAATTGGTAGTCAAAATGAAAGTGTCGTGTCATTTCCAGGACCCCCCCCCTCCCCCCCTCCCCCTCCTCACCATTTCTTCATAGATCCATTCCCAACCTTCACTATACCAACTTTCCACCAAAAGAACGGAAAAGAGCTGTCAAGTATACAAATAAGTGTTTACCAGCTCGTTTTTTTGTTTACTACTTGTATATATACTTCCATTCCATTACTGATTTTCCATGGCAAGTGCCTTCTGCTTTTGAATTATTCAGCGGCTAGAAGGTCACTTTGAAATGGACATATCCGTCTGGCTCTATAGTTTTTTAGTTTTTGGCTTTGACCAATTGGTGGGGGTCATGATGAGAGAAATATATATTACGTCGAGAGTTTTGGCTCTTCTCAACTTTCACTAGTGAGCATGATCTCTAAAGTCAACAAAGAGCGTTATTTTTGGCCGCTGTAGTCTGGTGTTCCAGGAGCTTGAAGCTATAGGAACCTAGTGTTTAGAATCCTTCAGAATCTCCAGAATCATAAAATTTCAGAAACTCTAGAATCCCAGAATCCCTGAATCCTTCAGAATCACTAGAAACCCAGAATCCTCTAGAACTTCAGAACGATAGAATCCTTCAGAAATCCAAAATCTTCCTGAATCTCTGGATCCTTCAGTATCCTTGAATCATTTAGAAGCCCTGAGTCCCAAAATCCTTCAGTACTCCAAAATCACAGAATCTCAGAATCTTTTAGAACTCCAGAATCCTTCAGAATCCTTAGAATCCCAGAATCTTCCATAACCCCAGAGTTCCAGAATCTTTCAGAATCCCAGAATACTTTAGAACTCTAAAGTCCTTCAGAATCCTTGAATTCCTGAATCCTTCAGAATCCTCAGAATTCTTTAGATCTCCAGAATCCCAGAATCTTTGAGAAACCCAGAAGTCCTGAATTCCGGAACTTTCAAGACCTCCAGAATCCCAAAATCCTTTAGAATCCTTTAGAATCCCTCAGAATCCCCAAAATCTCCAGACTTCAAAATCCCTGACTGCCAGAATCTCAGAATTTCTGAATCTCTGAATCCTCGAAGCATTGAGAATCCTCAGAATGCTTCAGAAGCCCAAAATCTCAGAAGCTCCGAAATCCAGAATCTTAGAATCATCCAGAACCCTTGAAAATCTCTAGAATCCTTGTATCTTCCAATCTCCAGAACGCCCTGAAGCCCAGAATCCAGAATGTTCAGAATCCCAGAATCTCCGGAATCTTTCAGAATTCTCCAGAATCTCCTGAATCTTCCTGAATATTCCTAAATCTTTCAACCTCCAGAATCTCAGAATCTCCTGAATCTTGAAATTCTTCTGAATCTCTGAAATCTCCAGGATCTTTCAGAATCTCAGAATCCTAGAAGCTCCGGAATCCCTCAGAATCCCCTGGAACCCAGAATCTATTGAATCTTCCAGAACCCTTCAAAATCCCCGTATCTCAGAACCTCCATTAGAATCACTTTTCCCCAGACCAATCCCCCAGACCAAAGTTTGTCCCCAGCCTAAACCCTATAACAAGTCCACCCCCCCCCCCAAAAATCTCATTGTTCCTGACTCGTTCCTGATTGGAAAACGAGCCAAAAGTGCGTCTCCCTGCGTCCAAAAACAACGTCTCCTTTGATATTCTGGTCTCTCTTCTGACCCCTGTTCTCAATCTTTACACCATCCGTTTCCGTGCGCCTTGACGGATTGCTCAAAATGTCAAATATGAGCTCTAGCCCACAATCTTATCTCCCAAGAGGCCCAAACTGACCCGTAGCACAACTTTTCCGCCACCTCACTTTTTGGCCCCTTTTTCGAATTGGGTCTGTTTTGTGCTTGTCATCATCGTCATCACAGCCCTCCCCAAGTATGTTTTTGAATAGAAAAGAGGCCTACTCTCATTCGTCGAAAAACTAACTAACTAATCAACAGGCGGCCGCTCTGAAAAAAACACAGAGAAAAAAGAAGAAGAAGAAGAAGAAAAAAGCTAGTTCTGAAATGACACACGAGCAGTTTTATGCCGTTATTTCGACACACACAGATTCATCTAGTCACGGGGAGAAAACAAGGTTTTGTGTGTTTTTGTTAGGGAAACAGGCAGGTTTGGATTATCCAGCCAGTCTGGAGCCTGACTGGAAGCCTAAAGTTTAGGCCTGGAAGCCTGAAGTCCAGGCCTGAAAGGCTGAAGTCTAGGCCTGAAATTGAAAGCTTGAAGCTCAGGCCTGGAAGCTTAAAAGCTTGTAAGCTTCGATCTCACGCCTGTAGGTCTAAAATCCAAGTCTGTTTGCCTGAAGCTGAGATTTGTGATCTTGAGGTCAGACCCAGAGGCCAGGCTAAGGCTTCAGGCTTCAGGCTTCAGGCTTCAGGCTTCAGGCTTCAGGCTTCAGGCTTCAGGCTTCAGGCTTCAGGCTTCAGGCTTCAGGCTCAGGGATCAGGCCCAGAAATCAAGCCCAGAGATTAGGCCCATCCATCTAGACCAGGCCTACTATCCCACCCTTCAGGCCCACTATCCGGGTTTTTTGGCCCGATTCTCAGGCTTTCAAGCCCAACTTCCCTGGCTTATTTCAAGCCCGATTCTCTGGCTTCCAGGCCTACTTTCCTAACCAATTTCAAGCTCGATTCTCAAGCTTTTAGGCTCATTTCAAGCCCAATCCTCAGACTTTCAGGCCTTCTTTCCCTGACCTTTTTCAGGCCCGATTCTTAGGCTTTCTCAGGCCTCCAAGCCCATCTAATGAAACCCTTCCCCTATTCGGGAATCACAACACCTCCTGCGTCTCCCGCCATCCCTCATACTATCTCACAACAATTTAAAATGCAAATTCGCGCCTCTTCTTCTTCTCGCCTTCGGACCAGCCGCCGCCGAAAATTCCCTTTCCCACGTCCGGATTTCGGCTGCTGTTTATTGAACACGGTGTGCCTGCGGACAACTTCAAACCACCTATTTTCGTATCTCTCACGTGCCTCTGAAGGTCCAGGAATTGGGTCCCTCTTGGGGGTTGCGTGTTCACTGGACCTGACGTCTATATCATGTTGATCTTTGAGTCTACAACTTGGGAATTTTTCATGTTTCAGAGCTTCTAGACTGGCCCTAGCAATGCAATGATCACTTTTTTACGAATTTGGGAAAAAAATGTTTTCCGTTTTCTCACAGTCTCAAAACAGAACGCTTTTTGTCTTTTGCACAACCCACGCATGGGATTTCCAAATTCGGAACATGTCATTCGTTATAATAGAAGGTTAGAGTGATGCTGATGAGGAAGTATATTTGTGGGATTTCGGAGCATCCAAACTTTGACCTGGATACCCGGGATTTCGGAGCATCGTACCAACTTTAAAGTTTGGCCTAGATACCCGGAATTTCGGAGTGTCGTACTGACCTGTATACCGGGATTTCGGAGCATCGTACTGACCCCAAATTTTGATCTGAATAGCGGGATTTCGGAGTGTCGTACTGACCTGTATTCCGGGATTTCGGAGCATTGTACTGACCCCAAACTTTGACCTGAAAGCCCGGGATTTTGGAGCATCGTACTGACCTGAATACCGGGATTTCGGAGCGTCGTACTGACTCCAAACTTTGACCTGAAAGCCCGGGATTTTGGAGCATCGTACTGACCTGTATACCGGGATTTCGGAGCTTCGTACTCACTCCTAACTTTGACCTAGTTACCTGGGATTTCGGAACATCGTACTGATCTGTATACCGGGATTTCGGAGTTTCGTACCAACTTCAAATCGTGACCTAGTTACCCGGGATTTCGGAGCATCGTACTGACCTGAATACCGGGGTTTCGGGAGCATCGTACTCACCCCAAACGTTGATCATACCCGGGATTTCGGAGCGTCGTACTGACCTGAATAACCGGGATTTCGGAGCATCGTACCAACCCCAAATTTGGACCTTGATACCCTTGGACCTTAGTACTAAACTTGACCTACTTGGCCTTCAACCCAACCTCTTCAAAAACCACCTGACTACAGTGAGTAATCCGATCTAACTACCTTTTCCCTGTCCAACTCCTCAAATTGGTTCCACCCACCACTCGGCCAATTTCCTCTCTTGCACAATGGCCCCCCTCCCAACTAAACCCAATTTTCGTCAGGGATTTGTCCAACTCTTTGGCCCCCAGTAGTCCTCATCGTTCTTCTTCTTCTTCTTGAAATCCTTTTGGTCGACTAGTAATGATGTCACATTTTGTACAATGCACAAAAACAAGTTGAACCTAGAAGTTCACATGGCGGGAATTCAAATTCAATTCCTCATCTCCTTCCTCTTGTTTTGTTCTTCTTACCCTAGCTTTTTTTCTATTTTCGCGCCGAAATTCGTCAGTTTCTCAGAGATTTGTCAGACTGTTTTGCGCCCAAAAAAAGCTTATCCTACTCCAGTGATATCACCTTATCACTATAAAAACTCACTGCAAAAAGTGGAGAAAATGTGCGTAAACTGATAAGAATCCATGTTTCGAGCTCTAACTCGTTTTTGTTGCAGTGTCAATTCAATTAATCGCTTTTTTGCTCCTATTTCCGTTTTTTGTGCTCATTTGAGCATTTAGAGCCCGTGTTCTGTGCTGCCAGTTCCAATTTCCGTGGTAATCTATCATTATCACCCTTATCAGTGCCCTGAAAACATGTTATGTTCTCCCTTCACGACTATTCATCAATGCTTACGTAGGTAAGGGTCTGAAAATAGGAAAATAAGAAAATAGCTAGAGGGAAGTTGACTTTTAGGGCTAAAGCCTAGAGCAAGAGCTAGAGCTAGAGCTAGAGCTCACGGGATTTCGGAGCATCGTACTAACCGTCCTAAAGCTCACAATTAAGATTGCGTTATTTCGGAGCATCGTACTGACCACTTGAAACCTTAAAATCAGAGCAACGTTATTTCGGAGCATCGTACAAACCGTCTGAAAGCTCAAAATTAACGTTTCGCTAGATCTAGAGCTCATGGGATTTCGGAGCATCGTACTGACCATTTGAAAGCTTAAAGTTGAAGCCCCGTTATTTCGGAGCATCGTACTAACCGTCTGAAAGTTCACAATTAACGTTTCGCTAGATCAAGAGCTCACGGGATTTCGGAGCATCGTACTAACCTCTTCAAAACTTAAAATCAGCGCCATGTTATTTCGGAGCATCGTAAGTCAAAGTCCATCTGCCCTACGAGTCATCCGACAGATTTACGTCTTCTGAATTCAACTTCATCCCTCAAAACCTCACTCTTTGTTACATTGTCACGTGGCTTCCCCCTTCCCCCTCTTTTTTCACTTCTCCACCTCAAAATATGCTCCCCTCTCCCCTAATTATCGGAATCTGAATCTGCGTCAATTCTCTCTCCAGGGCCACCTCACCGGCTCATCCTGAACTTTGAACATTTCGACGAGGCGAACATAAAACTGACTGAAAAGAGGGCTTCTCTGACGAAAATATCTCTCTGGGCACACTCACACATTGGATAGAGATAATTCGGCGGGGCTCTCACCAAAAAC
>LR538955.1:1338057-1386051 GCA_900536315.3 Caenorhabditis becei | reverse complement strand
TTCAGGCTTAAGGCTTCAGGCTTCAGGCTTCAGGCTTCAGGCTTCAGGCTTAACCCTTGAGCTTGAGCTTGAGCCATGAGCCTAGAGCTTGAGGCTTGAGCTTTGAGCCGGAGTCAAGTCTAGACTTCATGCCCAAACGGCCCAAACGGCCCAAAGCCTGAAAGCCCAAAGCCTCTTTCTCTAATCTTGGCTCCTAGACCTTCAGGTGCTCCTGGAGCCTAGACGGCCCAGAAGCTTGAAAGCCTGAAAGCTAGATGGCTCTAGCTTCTTCTACTAATCTTGGCTTCAAGTCTAGATCAGTAGGCCTGAAGCCCAAACGACCCAAAAACCTGAAAGCTAAAGGGCTTCAGGCTATGCTCCAGGTCCCCAGACCCCAACCAAACCCCAACTTTCCCCAATTCCAGATCAAATACTCTGCCAAATGCTACGGCACCATGCGTGAATACCAGCTCAACCTCTCCCCACTAGCCCTCCACGAAGTCTACAGCTACTGGCGTGTCCTGTTCCGAACCATCGTCACCATCCTCGTCCCCTTCTTCCTGTTGGCCTTCATCAACATCCGAATCGTATTAGTGCTGTCTAAAAACGAATTCAAGTTCCTGCAATCCACAAAACTAAGTGAAGCTAAACGGAAGTCAGCTGTACGGAATGCCACCCGAACCCTGGTCTTCATCGTGTTCACCTACCTCCTGTCAAATGTTCTCAACGTCATTATCATCCTCTGGGAGTACATTGACATTGAGATGCTAACCCAGCAATTCGAGACGTTCTACATGTTCGCTGTGGATGTGGTGTCACTCTCCACCATAGTCTTCGGAGCGTTAAGGCTTCCGATCTATGTGATCTGCCAGGCCAACTTGAGAAAAGAGTTTTTCGCGCAGCTCAAGAAGATGCTCTCGTTGAACAGCTACTCTGGATATCTATCGTCTCCAACCAAGAATATGACCCTAGAGGACATGGATATCGATCGGAGGACCCCGGAACCAGGGACAGAGTCTCAGAGACAATACCCAATTTTGCTTTCCCTAGGTACCACCGATCCTTCATCCCAAATATAAATATAAAGTCCCCATTCCAGGCACCGTCTTGCTCGTCGAATCCGACAAACCCGCCGACTCATCCGCCACTCCCACCTGCAAAGTGATCCGCAAGAACTCCCACCACCATCGCACCAACGGCGGCTTCACCGACATGAGCGAGAAGGTCCAAATCGTCTAGTTTCTCAAAAATGCTGGTAGTTTACATTATAATGCCCTGTTTTCAAAGTTTTCCCTGTTACGGGTTCAATGATTTTGCCTCTTTTGATAAAAGTTTACTGATAATACTGATAACAGTCATATCCATTAGTCCCTTTGGCCAAGTTGCTCAGCGGAGTGTCCAGGAACCGATAACCAATTGTAACTTGACTCTTGCCCTTTCGCTGATAAAGAATGATAGGGGTTGGGTTCAACTTTGATGTTAACACCTTCTGAAGGTCGTCTTCTGGACAGCAGTGCCTGAAAATCGAAGAAATTTGAATTCTGGATTCAGAATCCTTACACTGGATTCGAAATCCTTGGATCTCCCATATACTTGATCTCCACTGCGCTATAATAGTTACAGCCATTATCACAATTGAAATTTATCATTTCAACAATCTTCACTTGAATCGTCTTATCACTAGGAGCAGTGATAATGATAAAGCTTTTAAAGAACTCATAAGTTTCTAGGCTTGGAGCTTCAAACTCCATAGTAAAGTTTTGCCAATCCAGGGTTGCTTGGATTACTGTAGAATTCTCCGGGTGCTCTGTACACAATGCTCCAGAATATCCCAATGGACAAACACATTCAGAGCAATTTGCCGGGTTACTGTAGCCACCATAAGCACAATCGAGCTGCTCCGGACAACTACAATCATAGTGCCAATTGACACTAGCCATATCATAAAAAGTCCCTTGTTTCCGGCTTCCAGTGGTTCTCAGAAACTCCTTTTGCTTTGGAACCACTCCATTGTTATAGTGAAGACAGCTACCGTATTCATAAGGCACTGGCATGTAGACAGCATCATAAGATTGCAAAATCAAGTTGGCATTATCAGCAGAACCCGTGAGATCGACATAGGTATCTCTATCATACCGCATATGGATATGGGTCATGCCAAGACTATGGAGAAGCTCATGAGTGGCACCGCCGACCTGTTTGATAAGATGTTATCAGTGATAAGGAAGAGCTCACCATTCTACAACCCCCGTCAAGCCAAAGTTTCTGATCATCTTCCGCCATTCCGACAAAAGAGGAACATCTTCCTTCATTCACAATTTGAAGCCGTTTCTTGGGAATTGGGTCAAGGTCCTCTATGAACTTTATACAGGTCTGACTGGAAATTTGAGCCATGGAGAGCTTGACAAGAGGCCAGTAGGTCGGATCAGTGGTGTTAAAGTAGTAGGGGATGGTGTGGTTGGTCCATTTCGAATTGTTGTTTCGGGAGAGCTGACGCTTGGATCTAGAATCAGTAGTGCTACTGATAACAGTGATAAGAAGAACCAGGAACAGAATAGAAGGTTGAGGAGGCATTCCACCAAAAGTGAAGACTCTGAAGGAACCCCTAGGCTTTTATAGCTTTTTTTAGCTTCCCATGATTATGCAAGGTTCTCAAGGTTCTCCACATCAAAGCTTAACTTTATTGATTCACTGATAATACTGATAATCATCATATCCATTGGTTGTCTTCGAGTTGCTGCTGAGTGCCTTGTCCAGGTACCGATAGTTGATAGTGACCCTACTCGACCCATATCTTTGATGAAGAACCACTGGGACTGGATTGATCTTGGCCTCGAAGACTTTGTTGATGGGGTAGATGCCGGTTTGATTGGTACAGCACCAGCTGGAAGTGATAAGGAGCTAAGATTATCGGTGGACCATGATAAGGACTCACAGTGGATTCATGATCCTTGGATCTCCCATGTACTTGACCTCAACTCCATTGTAGTTGCATCCCGGGGTGCACTGGAAGTCGGTCAACTCAGTGATCCTGACCTGGATTGTCTTATCAGCAGGCGCATTGATAAACAATGTGGTGGTGTAGAAGTTGGTGGTGAGCACCTCAGCGGAATAGCCGAAGCTTACCCAGTAGCCCTTCCAACTAGTGGTAGCTGTTAGGGAGATGGAGTTGGATGAAGGGGCGGAGTTGCAGAGAGCACCGCCGAATCCAGAAGGGCAGATGCACTCGGAGCAGTTGGCAGGGTTGGGGTAGCCACCATTGGCACAATTGAGGGAGGTATCACAGGAGCAAGAGTAGCGGGAGTTGATATTGACAATGTCGTAGAAAGACACCTTTCGGATTCCCATGGTGTAGGTGTAGTTCGGATCTTTGGGAGCTAGTGTCTTCTCTCCCCAGGTGTTGTATCGGTATTGCATTGTACTTCCATACTCGAAGGGAACTGCGTTATAGGTAGAGGAGCTTGTCTCCATTGCCAGGTTTGACACCATATTCTCGGGGACGCCGGTGAGGTTGACAGTGAGGTAGTCGTTGCGATCGTAGCGAGAGTGGGTGTGGAAGACGCCCAAGGTGTGCATGATCTCGTGAACGGCGGTGCCGAAGATCTCACAGCCGTCGCCGAACCAGAGCTCTTGTTCCCCGCCGTTCATTCCGATGTAGCTGGCACAACCGCCAGTGTTCAGGAATTTGATGCGATTTTCGGCGGTGGTGGATTCCTGGAAGGTGACACAGGTGAGAGAGGTGATGTAGGACATGGCGTTTCGGATTAGTTGTTGCTTGATGGATGCTGAATTGATCATGAAGCTTATCAGTGATTAGATTCTTATCACTCACTAACTGCACTATCAAAATAGAAGTAGACCTTGTTACCCGGCCATTTCTTCCATTTCTTGGTGATCTGCCTCTTGACCCGCTTCCCAGTGACATCCTGAACCTTCTGCTCCTCCGTCAGCATTATATCTCCTTCCACGATCCCATCTCTTCCCAAATTCGATTCGACTTCATCCACAAACAGATAATCCTTCCTGACAATCGCGGCTCCATGAGCAAAAGCACAGAAGAGTAGAAGTAGAAGGGCTGAAGCTGGAAGCATGTTCAAGTGACTGGTGGTGACAGGCACTGGGGTTTTATAGTGGGGAGTTGGGTCTCATGATTGGTATTCAGGTGGGAAGTTTTATGCAAATGAGTGGGAGAATTTGGGAAGGAAGGAAATAGAATTGAGGGGGTACTGTAGGTCAAGGGAATCAATTGTCAGGCTTCAGACGGGCGTCGGGATTCGGGATACAGCAGGAATCCAGGTTGACACTTTCTTCGGTTTCATTCCAGCTTCTACCGATTCGAGTTGTAGCAGAGGCCGTCCCGAAACGCGAAACCGAGGAGTTGGTGGGCCTGAAAATCATCACAAAATCAACATTATCTCTCAGGTTTCAGCAGAATTTTTGAAAGCGAAACGGCTTGAGCTTCTTGTAGTCGGAGTTAATGCTCTGATTCTGTTTGCAAGTCGACCAATTCGAAATCGCACAACTTCACGGCGTGTAGAATTCAAATTCGCGTGTTTTGTATGAAAAGTGTATGAACTACCATAAGGCGTTGGGGTAGATTTACGAGCTGCTTTTCGGAAAATGCAATTTTTCACCGATTTTCACCGAATAAAAGCAATTTTTAATGGAAAAAACGGATAATTTGAAGGGAAAGAAACGAATTAGTATCAACACGATTGTTTCAGACCACTTTTATAGTCAGCATTCACTGTTTTTCGTCGCCGGCTCCGAAAAAGTGAGAAAATCTGCGTTTTGTGTGTTTTTCCTGTTGTTTCGCACAAATTCCATACGGTTTCGTCTTTCTGTAATGGCCGACAACGTTTTGATAGAGGAAAATCAGAAAATTGAAGAAATGTAGGAAAAGTTGAAAAAAAATTCTTGAAATTTGTAAAAAAAAATTTTTGTTTTGATTTTGCTTTCTCTTCATCAAAAACGTTCTATGCTGTTCAGAAATAAGAAAAACCTACGAGATTCATGCAAAATCGCAAGAAAAATACAAGGAAAGCAGATTTTCTTACTTTTTCGGCACCGGCGACGAAAAACAGTGATGGTTGACTATAAAAGTGGTCTGAAACATTCGTTTTGATACTAATTTGTTGCTTTTCCATCGAATTATCCGTTTTTTCTATTGAAAATTGCTTTTATTCGGTGAAAATCGGTGAAAAATGGCATTTTCCGAAAAGCAGCTCGTAAATCTACCCCAACGCCTCATAGTAGCTCATACACATTTCATGCACTCCGCTTTTGGCGCCAAAAGACGCTCCTCCACACCAAATTTTCGTTTCTACACACCGTGTGTCCGCAATAGTTCTGGGCACCGTCAGTTTTGCAAGTGATGTTGAGTTGTCGGATTTCTTTTCTTCCAGATTGGATTCCAGATTCTGGAACCAAAAACGATTTGCGGAGAGTAAACTAAAGTTCTATGAACCACTAACCGTCCGATACACGTAAATTGAAGTTGCCTCCGCACAGCTTCAGTACACTGCCTTCCGGTCGATGAGCGTGACTTGATGTCGCGATGACAGATTCAGATGCTGAGAACGTCGGCGAGCGAACGGATCAGCTCGTACATGTACAATTTGACGTAGATCATCGGGGTTGTTGTTGCTTCGAGTTGTGTCTAGCAACTCTGAACATGCAGAGTCGAACAAGGCTCGTTGCACATCTTCCGCACACCTGTCCGAAGTCGATTTGAAGCCAAAGTTGAAAGTTTGAATTTTTGGCGGAGAGTAAACCAAAGTTCTATGAATCACTGACCGTCCGATACACGTAAGGCGTTCGTAGTTGGTAGAGTGGCTCCTGGAGCACGGTAGTAGCGGGAGCACATGTAGGAGACGTTCGGTCCGTTGCGGACCGGATAGTTGGCCATTCCGCACCTGAAAGTTTGAATTTTTGGCGGAGAGTAAACCACAGTTCTGTCCGTAAACTAACCGTCAATTTCACCAGTGTTGTTGAGTAGTCGCGGCCAGTGAACGATTGTCGTAGGAAGCTGGAAATTGATAAACTGATTACATTTCACACTAAAGGTCCCCAAATCCCCATTTTTCGCCAATTTGTTCAAATTTTCTCCATTTTTTTCAAAAATTTTCCAAAAATACCTACTTTTCCACATTTGCTGTGGAAAACGAGTAATTTCCAACCAAATTTCAGCAGTTTTCGTGGATTTTTCGTGAAAACTAGGTATTTTTGAGTAAAAGCGTCAAATTGAGCAAAAAAGGGTTTTTTGTACTGAAAATTGGTGAAAAATGCTGGAATTTGGTTGGAAATGATGGAATTTACCTAATTTTACCTGTTTTTATGAGTAAAAGTGCCGAAACTTAGCAAATTGCGTCGCTGATTGTAATTTTCTGTTTTTTGGGTGCCGTCTCTGTAGAACTTTCTGAAATTTGGTAGTTTGGTGATGAATTGGAGGAGGATGACATAATTAATTAATTTCTGAAGAAAACAACAAGAAAAAACGAGAAAAATTGGCAGAAATTGAACAAAAATGAGATTTTAACATTCAAATTTGGCGCCCCGCCCGTCGTTCGCAACAGGGCGCGATTGCAACACTCTCGTCGTCTGCGTCTCGCTGGCGGCGCCTGCTCTCTCGCTTAGTTCCGATTGAAAACAAACGTTTTGACCTCCTTCCAGCCCACGAAAAACTCAAACGCGCGAAAAGGAAGGATGGGACCGCCCGTGTTTCATTATCATCGTCATTTCTCATCATTTCTGTCTTATTTTCTCTCTTTTCAAGAGATTTTCTTTATTTTTCATAAAATTTTCATTCTTTTTTCACTAACCTCTCCGTTTCTCGTGTTTTACTCGCTCGCTTCTTTTCTTTTGTCATATATTTAGCGAACGTGTCCTCTAGGTATTCTAAAATCCTCTCATTGCAGACCTTCAACGAACCACTGCCCACCGCCACACGCCACGATCTGCAAAACGTCCGATTCGGAATACCTAGAGACGGATCAGGTATTATGACTAGGTGATTGACTGATAAGGTGATTAATGATAAGGTGGTTTACTGTTAAGGTCGGGGAGAGCGGAGGGGCTATCAGGCCAGCTGTGTTGTGCCGAGGATGCTCTTCTCTAGGTTGTTGAGTGATAAGATGATTACTGTTAAGGTCGGGGAGAGCGGAGGGGCTATCAGGCCAGCTGTGTTGTGCCGAGGATGCTCTTCTCTAGGCGGTTGAGTGATAAGGTGATTAATGATAAGATGGTGACAACAACTCGAACAGAGCCCGCATTTCAAATAAAAACAATACTATAAGCTTCAGGCCATGATCTGGCCCGGCTTTCAGGTTTTTCGGGGCTTCTGGGCCCGACTCCAAGCTCTCAGCCTTCCTGGCTAAACCTTCAGCTCATAATCAGGCTTCCAGGCCTTCAATTCAAGAGTTCCAAGCAACAGATTCATTCATTCAAATCAAACATCAATCCTTATCAGCTTATCATTCTTCACCAACTTTGGCTCACCAGTGACGCCATCAGGACGGATGTTTCCAGGGAAGTCGGCGAGTAGTTGCCCGAGGGACATGACGTTGCGCTTGTTCTGAAATGACTTCTGAATCAAAATCCTGAATCTTAAATCTAGAATCTAGAATCTAGAATCCTCACCGTGAACTTCTCATCATTGGCCGTTTTGGAGGCGTAGCTGGTGCTGATGATCGCAAGAAGCATCAGAAGGATCAGGAGGAAGCGGGACATTTTTAGAAGCTCAAAACTGATTCTAGTCCCCTTTTTATGTGGCTAGAAGCTCCCATGATTATCATAAAAATGCTAATCATGGGAAAACCTTGGCAAATAAAAGTCACCAGATTCCCATCTTTTCTCACAAAACAAAATGAGGTTCCTCTTCTTCCTCCTCGCCATCTTATCACTGCTATCAGTGGCCACCGCTTATCAGAAGTCTGCTGATAATCACCAAATCCTTCTGGACCACGGAGAAGTGATCCTCAACGACGGACCCGATATGCCAGGGGAAATCTCCATCGATGGAAAGCCGCCGATCGCTGTAACTGCCCAGGATGTGCAAGATGCGACTAGAAAGCCAATTTTTCACTGATAAGGAATGTTATCACTGATTGGTTCTTATCAATAAAGCTCTGATTCCCTATGGTTCTACCTGATGTGTCTAGACCACCCGTCCCTTGTGATCATCGGTGAGGAATGACTCAAGACTCAATTCTGACTGACACCCCCGGGATTGTACCCAGGGAAATATATATAAATCCGCAAGATTCTGATAAACTGATAAACAAGAGTCTATCAACCATGAACGACATCCAACAAAAAACCATCATCGCTCTTCTCCCCGTCTCGCTATTCGGCTCCATTCTAAACTTTTCAATTCTCTACTGCATCCACAAGCTCCCATCGATGAACCACTCCTTTGGCTTCTTATCAGCTAATCAGGCGCTCGCAGATGCTCTTCATTCGACCACTTTCCTGCTCTATTTCTGTCCAATGGTCTTACTGTAGGCCCGGGTTACTGTACCTTATCATATCACTCATTTCCAGGGATCAACCCTTGATGAAAGCCTTCTCTCATCATTGCGGCTTCGTGTTGCTCTTTTGCTATGAACTTTCTGTTTTGACGCACTTTATCATTTCCCTGAATCGCCTCCTCGCTGTCTTCGCACCCCATCGTTATCAGCAAATCTTTACTGATAACAAAACGAAACTACTGATAGTGATGGTCTGGGTGTTCACTGGATCAGTGGCGCTATGGTTCTATGAGAGTACGTGGAAGTCTTATCAATTCCTTATCACCAAACCTTATCAGGTCTCTGTTGGTTCTACTACGATGAGAAAACCCAATTCCTAACGTTCACCAGCTCGGAATTATGCGGAAAAATCGGTTGGTATGGGGATTTTCTGAAAAACTCTACCATCGTGGCAATTGTGATGGCGATTGATATTATCACTGTGATAAGAGTCCGGCAGGTTTCCAAAAAGGTATACTGATGAGTACTGATAAGCTTATCATCTAATCAATCCCCAGATCGCTACCTGCGTTGATACAGAAACCCAACACCGACTTTCCCGCCGAGAGATCCGATTCCTGAAGCAAACCGTATCCCAAGGAGGAGTCTTCATGTTGGAGCTGTTGACCTACTTTTTTGTGCCACAGTACTTTGAAAACCGTTGGGTCGTGTTCCTAGCCACCTCATTTTCCTGGGTAGCAGTTCATGCCGCTGATGGGTGGGTTCTGATAAGATAGCTACTGATAAGAAAGTTATGGTTTCAGGTTGGTGGTGATAGTGTGCAACCCAGAGATCCGAAGCTACCTGTTCAAAATTGGAGATGCTCAAAAAGCGGATCATACATCTACGAATCAACCAACTACTCATGCTCACTAACTGATAAGATCCAATAAATTTTCTCTTATCATTTTCTTATCAGTGACTGAAGCTCAAAGTGCAAATGCAATAACATTTCCTAGAATGTGATTTTGTCTGTTTTTTGCAGATTCTGCGAATTGTAGTGTTTTTCAAAAATCTCTGATTTCTTGACTTTTTGATCACAAACTACACTTTTCATATGACTCAAAGGAATGTAATTTAAATTCTGATAAGTTCAGTTGTATGGAACCGAAGGACTGTTGAACTCCCAGACATGAAGTTTCAGAACAATCCTCAAACATCTTCATGCGTCAAACTTCAGACCCAGCACTGTTATTATCGTTGTATTTCAAACTGAGAGTGCGGCGCACTTTTTTCCGAACGACACTCCGCGATATCTCGCCACGAGCGAAAGCGCCTTTCGGTCGGGATACTGTAATTTCTATTGCGAATTTTCACTTTTTCATTGATTTTCTATGGATTTCTCGGGGTTTTCCGCATTTTTTCGCATAAAAATCATTAAATATGATTATTCCGGTGTATATCGGTAAAAAAGCAATGAAAAAAATGAAAATTCGCAATAAAAAAATTACAGTATCCCGCCGAAAGACGCTTTCGCTCGTGGCGAGATATCGCGGAGTGTCGTTCGGAAAAAAGTGCGCCGCACTCTCAGTTTGAAATACAACGATAATAATCGTTCCACATGATCATTTGGTGCTCTCTTCATCCCTTTTAGCTTTTGAAACGATCACGCCTTGAACAAACTTTGTTAACAATGCTCTTTCAAAAAGATATGTTCCTTGAACTATCTCATTGTTCGCAAGCGGAATATAATCGAAAGATTGGGAGGGAGTCTTCAGTTCCATCATGATTCTGCTCTGGAGCCTCTTGATTCTTCAAATTCCGGGCTTCTTCTCTGAACCAGAGCAAGTTTATCACACTCAAGAAAATAGCATACTTGTTGATGGCGACATCTTGATTCCAAAGTCTAGCCTTCACCGAGGGAAGCGTCAAGTCACCACTAAGTACGCAAAATGGACTGATAACACGGTCGTTTACAAATTTGATGACAACATCAGTGAGCTTATCGATTGTTATTACTGTCATTATCATTCACATTTAAGACGCTCTGAAGAGAACCCTGATCCAAGAGTCCATGGCCTATATTTCTTCTCAAACCTGTATCAAGTTTAGGCACAATAACAACGCACGAGGCAATTTTGTGAAGTTTGTTAGCAAAAACGGATGCAATTCTCATGTTGGAATGATAGGAGGTGGACAAGAAATATCGATTGCAAATGGCTGTGAATTTGTACTACAATTTTGATGGTGTCTCAAATATTGAGGTTCATTTCCAGATTGGAACCATCGTTCATGAAATCATGCACACACTGGGAATATTTCACACCCAATCTCGGTACGATCGTGATGATTACGTTACAGTTCTTATTGATCCGAAAGATCCGGAAAGACATAATTTCAATAAGGAAACCAGCGGAGACACGTACATTTCCGTACCTTATGAGTACGGTAGCATTATGCACTATTCATACAGTGACCCACCAAGCAAAATCAAGATGATTGCAAAGCAAAACGAATTCCTGTATACTATGGGAAGCCACAGGGTGTCTATGTATGATATGAAGATGGTCAACATTCACTATGGTTGTGGCTGTAAAAGAAACTTGACTTGTTGGAACGGAGGGTACACTCATCCTACAAGCTGCTCCAAATGCATTTGTCCATCTGGATATGGGGGTCTTCTGTGTAATCAGTCGGTTAGTAAGAGGGTTCGCTTCAATTACCTTGATGTCCTGTTTCAGCCCCCTGGTGCTGTCGAACTCACCGCATCTTCCACCTGGCAGTCCTGGACTTCGGTTTTTGAAAGAAATACGAGAAAAGATGAAGAAGTTTTCTTCACCACCAAAACAATCATACTCAACGGTGTACCAGGCAGAATGACAGAAGTTCACATCATGACAATGAATGGATTCGAGGAAAGATGGGGATGTAAATTCAATGGCGTTGAGATCAAGACAAAACGTGAACAAGACATTGTCAATCCAGTGTATGTGCAGAAAATGATTACGGAACATGCAAGATAACTTCCAGCATTTGCTACAAGTCCACAGTCGGCAGTTACTATAGAGGAAAGGTGACGAAAATGCCGATCTTGTTCTACAATCGCTTATATGAACAGAGGGTCACTTTTGGCTTCCGGTACAGAATCTTGTGATAAGGCAGTTGGTTTTGAATAAACTGTTCTAAGCTTTTCTATTGTGTTATGATTGTTATGACCGATGTAATATGACGTTCTATCCTTTTCAGCTTTTGAAACGATCACGCCTTGCCGATTCTATTCTGCAATAGAGTCAGGATGACGTTCGCCTTTAACTACAGAATCATTTGATAAATCGAACAGCTGATGAACTCATTTTATTCAACCCAACAATCAATCTTGATCAATTCTGTTATCCAAGACCTTCTTATCAGCCGTCTTATCAGCGCCTTCCGTCCCATTCACATATCGATACCGGAACTTCAGCACCGGTCCTCGATTATTCCCATACTTCACAATAACCAACGGGCCATCCGTCGTGCTCCGCGTCTTGTTCCAAAGGTTATCATTATCACAGCAAATCAGTGGACTTGTCATCCGGCGATCCTTCTTGTACTTGATCTCAACTCCATTATAGTCACAGGTGGTTTGACAGAAAAAGCCCGAGAGTTGAGTGACTTGAGCTTCAATGGTAGTTCCCGGAGGGGCCTGGAATGATAAGTTGAGTACTGATAAGCTATCAGTAACTCACCGTTATCACAAAAACCGCATCTTCAGCCCTGGTTCTCCTATCTGCACCTTGTCTTCTAATTGCGTAATACTTAAAAGGTTCCCATTCCTCCGAAGCTTCCAGCACTATCCCCTCATACTTCTCACACAAGTCCCCACCAAATCCATCCGTACAAAGGCACTCGGAACACTTTGCCGGATTCTGATACCCTCCATTCTGACATTGAAGCTCCTTGTGTCCGTTACAGTTGCAATCGTAGAACTTATTGATCAGAAGCATGTCGTAGAAGGCTACTCGAAGGGAGCCCATGGTGTAGTTGTATTCTGGATCCTTGGGGTAAGACTTGTTACTTCTCTCGTAGAGCATCACGGATCCATAGTCCCATGGCACTAGATTCACTGATTCGTCGTTGATATCATCATTGAAATCATCAGAATTCACGACCAGGTAGTCATTTCGATCGGTTCGGGATTGAGCATGGGCGATGCCAAGGGTATGCATGAGCTCATGGACAGCGACTCCAAACTGTAATTGATAAGCTGATAAGCTTAACTGATAATCCCTTTATCTTACTGCCGCACAAGTATATCCAAAGTACAATTTCGAGTTGCGCTCCCCGAAATAGGCAAAGCATTGATCATTCTCTTCGACGTATTGAATCCGAACTTTGTAGTCTTCCAGTTGATCGGCATCATGGTAGAATTGAATGCATGTGTGAGCTTCGATGTACTCCATGGCGTCACGGAACATGGCTTCGAAGCGAAGAGCTGAAAATTAAGATTTGCAGCTTGAAGCTTGGAAGCCCGGAAGCCTGGAAGCCCGGAAGCCTGGAAGCCCGGAAGCCTGGAAGCCCGGAAGCCTGGAAGCCCGGAAGCCTGGAAGCCTAGAAGCTTGGAGCCCAAAGTCTTACGAAAATTCGGCGCAAAGTAGAAGTTCATCTGATTGTTGGTCCATTTCCTCGAAGTTATCACGGCTTGACGCTTGCCACGTGGATCGAAGGAACGGCATCTGAATTCGAAAGGTCGTCAGGGATTCAGAAGTCTCCAGACGCTTTCAGAAGCCTCCAGAAGTCACCAAAAGGCTTCAGAATCTTCCCGAAGCTTTCAGAAGTCTCTAGAAGCCGTCAAAAGCATCTCACAGCCTCCAAAAGTCACCAAGAGGATTCAGAAGTTGTCAGAAGCCTCCAGAAGCCTCCAAAATCCTCCAGAAGCCTCCAGATTCTTCCAGAAGTCACCAAAGGCTTCAGAATCTTCTAGAAGCATCTAGAAGCTGTCAGAAGCTTTCAGAAGCCTCCAGAAGTCTCCAGAATTCTCGAAACTCACCCGATAACCAGCCCAAAAAGGAAAAGGAGAGACCAGTGCATTGCTGTGAAGGAAACGGCCGAATTTCATGGTCTTTTATAGTTCCAAAGAGCCCATTGAATGCCATTTTTATTGGAATTTCGATGCGAATTCGAATTGGCTTCATTGAAACAGATTGTGAGTCACCAAGTGAGAGAGCAAATAATCAAGTCTTTATCAATCCGTTATCAATCTGTTATCATTCAATGAATCTTATTATCCTTGAGCCCTTCATTGTCAGCAGCTGCAACATCATCATCAACAAATCGATATCTGAATCCCAACTTTGGCCCCCGATCCTCTCCATACTGCACAATAACCGTTGGGTTATGAATCGAAGTCCGCGTCTTATTCCAAAGATTATCATTATCACAACAGACCATTGGACTCGTGATCCGCCGATCCTCTTTGTACTTGACCTCAACCCCATTAAACTGACAGGAGTAGGCGCAGAAGAATCCATCGAGATTCGTTAGCTGGACTTGGATTTTCTTATTGGGTGGTGCGACGACATAGAAGAAACGTTCCGGGACCAGGGAATCTCTGGGGAAGCCTCTAAGGGAGTCCTGAGCGTAGAAGCCGTCCTGCCAGTAGTCCATGGCAGTGAACACTTGACCATCGGTGTCTTGGCAGAGGTCCCCGCTGAATCCAGGGGTACATATGCATTGGGAACACTTTGCTGGATTCTGATAGCCTCCATTCTGACATTGAAGCTCTGGATTCCCCTGACAGCTGCATTCATAATACTTATTGATCAGTAGCATATCGTAGAAGGCTACTCTTGTGTTGCCCATGGTGAAATTGTACTCTGGATCCTTTGGATAACTTTGGTCTTCCCTTGGGTAGAGCATCACACTTCCATAATCAAAGGGGACTGGGTTATAGCTGTTGTCTTCGCGGTTGAAGTTGTGGTTGGAGGAGTCGACGACGAGGTACTGGTCACGGTCGGAGCGGGCTTGTTCGTGGAAGATGCCGAGGGCGTGCATGAGCTCGTGGACCGCGTTTCCGAACTGGAAATTTGGTTCTGGGGCGAGATTCAGTTCGATAGAGCGCATATGCACAGTTCTCGTAAGAGTTGAAAGTGCGCTCTATTGAGAAGAGTCAGGTATAGTTCAATGGAGCGCTTCTCCTTATCATCGCTAATTATCAGTGAGCTAGGCAAATGCGCTCTAATGCTATTTTTCTAGAATTTTCGGTATTCAGGAATTCAAGTTCGGTAGAGCGCATTTGCATAGTTCCCAAAGGGCTTGGAAGTGCGCTCTATTGAGAAGGATCAGGTAAAGTTCAGTAGAGCGCGTTTGCCTACGTTCAAGTTCAATCCCTTCCTTATCATTTCTGATAATCAGTGCGCTATGCAAATGCGCTCCAATCCTACTTTCCTAGAATTCTAGGGATTCAGGGATTCAGTTCGGTAGAGCGCATTTGCACAGTTCCCAAAGGGTTTGGAAGTGCGCTGTATTGAGAAAAGTCAGGTATAGTTCGATAGAGCGCCTTTCTTATCATTTCTGATAATCAGTGTTCCTTATCATGGCTGATTATCAGTGAGATAAGCAAATGTCAACTCACATGAGCACATTCATACCCAAACTTCAAGCCCTGCTCTTTTCCTTGCATTCCGTACAATGAGAAGCATTCTTGACTGAAAATCCCTGATTTTCAGGTCAAATCCATTTTCTCACTTTTTATTGTCATATTTGATCTTTACAGAGTACTTCTCCCTTCTTGCTTCATCATGATGGAATTTGATACACGTGTGATCACTGATATATCTGATAGCATCCCGGAACAGGGCTTCGAACTCCAGGGCTGAAAATTAGGAAGATTCTGGAAGATTCTAGGAGATTCTCACGTAAACTTCTGGAAAACATGTAGTTCAACGTTTTTCCAGGCCATTTTGGAATGTCAGTGGCGGCTTGACGCTTTCCGCGATGGGCCAATGTCCCGAGGATCCCAAGAAGAATCAGAAGAGGAAGACGCATTTTCAGATGAATTCCTCTTAGAATCGAGGTCGATTATGTACTGCCAACGGGACAAAAGAGTTGGGCAATGTGTTGTTGATATGATTTGGTTTGCTTTTGAATTTCAAATCAGTTGATTTGAATTCATATTGAAAAGCGTTTCATTGTGTGGTTTTTCTCACATTTTGCATAGAAAACATGAAAATGACGAGGCCCGGGGAGCCTGAAAGTCTGGTCCAGAAAGCCTGGAAGCCTGGAAGCCTGGAAGCCTGGAAGCCTGGAAACCTGGAAGCCTGGAAGCCTGGAAACCTGGAAGCCTGGAAGCCTGGAAGCCTGGAAGCCTGGAAGCCTGGAAGCCTGGAAACCTGGAAGCCTGGGAGCCTGGAGAACCTTGAAGCCCAGCCCAGAAGCCCCGAGAAGCCTGAAAGCCTGAAATCCCGGCCCAAAAACCCAAAAAAGCCCAAAAGCCCGCCAAAACGCATGTTTCTCCGCATGTTTCTTGCTCCTTTTCTCTTCCTGCACCCGCCACACAAAAGTGTTTACCAAACCGCCCGTCGTCTCTATATCTCCTCTCTGCGGGGCTCTCGGAACATTATTACAGCGATGCCTTTCTTCCCGTCGAGAGCTGCTCGGGATCCCGCGCGAGAGAGCGCGCAGACGGCGGAGACGCAGACAGCCGAGGGTCAGTCATGTTGCTGTGGCACACTCGCGGAAGCTACTACTACGTGTCTTCAAGTTTTTGTTGTTTTTTGAGCTACTGATTGGACTGATAAGGAGTCACTGATAAAGAGTAGCAAAATGTCGAAATGTCACCTTTGATCGAATCTCTGAGAGCTCGGTAAACATTGACTTTCGGCAGGTAGTATGTCAACTAGCTGCTCACTTTTTTTCTGTTTCACTTATAGATTCTCCGTTAAATTTCAGATTCCTTAAAGTCAAATCCTTATCACTCTCTATTTATCTTTTTTATCTTCTCCTTTTCGAGTGACTCTGCGTCTCTGCATCGGAGCCAATCTCTCGCTGCTCCCGCAGGATATATATTTTTCTTTTTCTTGCGGTTGCCTAATGTTCAACGAATATTCATATCTCGTCCCGCCCGTTCTCTCAACACACTTGAGAGCCCCCCTGCACTCTTTGTTCTTTTGTTCCTTGCTTATTATCAGTGAAGCTTTATCAACCAATCCTTATCACTTCTTTTTAGCGCATGGGCGAAAGTTATCACCGGAAGCCAGAATAGAAAAAGAAAAGCAGCGAAAAATCGAGTTCTAGTTGAACATGCCGTTCAAGCAACCGCTCGGCGAGCGAGATGCCGCCAATCGGGTTGCGCCGACTTTTATTAGGGTCAGTTCTTATCCTTATCAATAAAGCTAATCAATCAATTTCCAGCCATTAGCCGACAAACGAGCAGTAGTTGGCGAGACGATCATTCTGGAGTGTCAACTTGAAGGCCATCCGGATCCGGTGATCAAGTGGCTCAAAGATGGACACAATGTCTCGACGTGTCCGGATTATCGAGTGAGTATTTCTTATCACTATCCTCTTATCAGTTGATAACTTACAGGTGGAAGAAGTCGGGCTGAAACATCGCCTTGTCATCCCTCAAGTCCAGGCAGCTGATAGCGGTCGATTCACCGCTCAAGCTTCGAATGCCGTTGGAACCAAGCAGTCCACATGCATTTTGATTGTTGCTCCAGCTCCCACACCGGTCCCTGGAGCCAAGTCAGCAGTGGCTTCCCCGGCTCCTCCACAGACACCCGTGGGACCTTCTGCTCCGATCTTCCTCAAAGAACTTCGGCATCAGCCTTTGAAACCTGGAGCTGGAGTCACTTTTGAAGGAAGGGTTATTGCAGTGCCACCACCGAATATTGAGTGGATGAAGAATGGGAAACCGCTTCAGAACTATCGAGCAAAGATAGAGCACGACCCGAAAACCGGTATCATCTCTCTGATCATCCCCCAGATGTTCAATGATGATGCTGGAGAGTACCTGATCAAGGCAACCAATGTTCATGGAGAAGCTATCAGTGGAGCGCAGCTGCTGCCCAGAGAACAGTATGATAGATGGTTTGCCAATGAGCAGACACGGCTGACAAAGGATCGGAAGCAAGGGATGTTGTCGCAGACGTTGAGGCCGAGTAGTGTGGCGCAGAAGCAGATGCAGAAGCAGGGCTATGACACTGATCAGGGAAGTGTGGACATGCACTGGACCATTTCCGAGTCGGAGACCGAGCCGGAGCTCTCTGCGCTAGATGCTCGCGGAGTTGGCACCAAGCCGATTGTCAGGACGCCTCTGCGGGGCCTTCGATTGACAGAGGGCACAGATGCCATCTTGCAAGCCAATATTGTTGGAAACCCGAAACCCAGGGTAACTTTGAGAAGAACATCTTGTTCACTGGATACTTTTTACAGATCCAATGGCTCTTCAACGGTCGACCGCTTCAAGTGTCGGGTCCTCGGATGCAAATGACCTACAAGGGATCCATGGCGGTGTTGAAGATCTCGATGATCACACCGGAAGAAGCTGGGGATTATATGGTGGTGTCGGAGAATCGATTCGGGAAGGTAAAGTGCACGTAGTGGGGGAAGGAGCTATTTGCTAGAGCACTTGAAATTTGGGTTGAAGAAGGAAGGAACCGTTCTACCAGTTTCACAGATTGAGGTGTTCTCATGTTCTCACGCTCCTTTCTGACTTTTGGACTAGCTCTGAATGTGAGCTCAGGGCCCATGGCTCCTCGCCGTTCCCGTTCCTTTCAGTATCTGCCAGTAGCACATGTGTCAGCTCCTCAGTGTGTTGCAATCCTCCTCTAGACACCGTGCTAATTGGCTCATACGCAGAGGCCCGAGAGTTCGCTGAGCCACCGGCGCCACAGCAAAAAAGTGTGTGCGGGGGAAGGGGCCGAGAGGAGGAGGATAAACAAGACGGCGGCCCCCGTGAAATAGGCTCCCGGGGCTCTGGGAGAGATGATCATCACTGCCACGGGCTCTCTCTTTATCGCCACTGATATTTTTCGCATTTCCCCTGGCTCCTGTTGTTGTGGAAGAAGAAGCCATGGGCGGGGTACCGGACCCATGCGCTTTCACACCTATCAGTTTGTCTGGAGTTATCTCACTTGATCTAGGGCTCCGCCTAGGTTTAAGGGATCCACTGGTAAACAATAACATTGTGTCAGACGCTTCTAGCTGAATCTGAATCTAGATTCTAAATCCCAGGCTTATCCCTCTCATTTCGAAACCTTCCAGAACGTCCTTGACTTTTTTTGCAACACTTTCCTCCCTCTCCGCGCGTTCTCTTCTTATCGATCCGAGCTCTTTCCCTGATATTTGCTCACTATTTGCGACGATCATAAATCCCTGCACTTTCCACATTATCCTTATCACTACCCCTTATCTTCCAATTTCAGGTCGAAAGTTCAGCGCGCATCGAGGTCTACCCCCTTAGCGTGCCGGACGAACGACGAAAGGAGACACAGCTCCGCGAGCAACAAGAGGTATGACTTTACTTCTTGACCAAGAAGATCCTGTTGTTATTTTGTGACACAACACACCTGGTCCCCACTGGGCCGCCCGATAACAAAAGTGTGTAATGTTACGAAATGAAATGATCGGTGCAAATTGGCACACTTCTCGGAGATGCTGGAGAAAGGGTTTTTTATTGGTGATTTGATGGGATTGGATTGGTTTGGGATGGGAGGAGGAGTGGTAGAGTAAAGAGTAAAGATGCTGAAATTTGAGATCAGTTGGTCAAGATTCAAGGATCCTGGGATTCTTCAAGCTTCATCTGACCAATTGGTAGTGTCAAGCTAGACTTCTGGATTCTGAATCTTGAAGTTCAGAATCCAGGAACTCCAGAATCTAGTAGCCTGAATCCTGAATCCTGAATCCTGAATCCTGAGGTCCAGAATCCAGAATCCAGAATCCTGAGGTCCAGAATCCTGAGGTCCAGAATCCTGAGGTCCAGAATCCAGAATCCAGAATCCAGAATCCTGAATCCTGATACCCATTGATCTTCTGAATCCTCCCCATCATCCAATAAATCTTGCCAGACTCCAAGATCAATACATCAATCACCATTAACTGCAGATTTTTGAGCTTCTCTCGCCAGCAGCAATCACCCGAAAACTTTTTTCTCTTCCCCGTTCCCCCCAACTTCCATCGATCATTGACACACCCCCGCTGGGCAAATGACTTTACACCTTCTTATGAAATCTCCATAAACGTTTTTTGTCTTGCAGCGTGATCGCCAACAACAGGCGCTTGCTCTCGAGCGTGAGAGACAACGCGACGCCGAGAGCCGACGCATCCGCGACGAGCAGGACCGTCTTCGCGCGCTTTTCGAACGCGAGAAAGCGGAACGCGAACGATTGGAGCACGAGCGTCGGCAGTTGGAGCACGAGAAGCGATTGCGGCAGCAGCAGGTATTGTCTTATCAGTTCTTATCATTATCATAAGTTTCCAGCAGCAAGAGCTTTTCGAACGCGAAAAGGCAGAGAAGGAGGAGAGAGCTCGGCTTGAGGAAGAACGCCGACGATTGGAAGATCACGAGAAGCGACTAAGGCAACAGCAGCAAACTCAGCCTTACCAGCTTCACTACACCCAATCACCTCAACCATTCGACCTTGTCCGTCGACCTCAATACGCTTCTGACGAGTATCAAGAACCGCACTACGCGCAGATCAGACCACATCAGCAACAACAGTCGCATCAACAACTCTACGAGCAGCATCGTAGACAGCAGCAGTTGACTAGAGAGCAGCAACTCTATCAACCGCAGTACCATCAGGAACAACAAGAACTTCTTCCTCAGCGACACCACTTCAATCAATATCAGCAGCACATTCGAGAGCATCATCAGAACACGATGCCAGTTTTCAGACAGCAGCAGCCAACACAAGTGACTCAGGTAAGGGAAGGATCGGAAGATCAGTGAGAAGGAGAAGTTTCAGAACGGCGGAGCCAGAGCAGCAAATGGAACCGCCAAACCATCCAACGGTCACGCAAATGGATCCGCCAATGGCTCGGCGCAGCACGCCAATGGTGGTCCTGCACAAAGAGGGCATGAACATGGAGCAGCACTTGTGAACGCCCGGCCACCACAGTTCCTGGTCCACCCGCAGTCTGTCGCAGCAAAGGCTTTCGAGACGGTGACCTTCAGTGCTAAAGTCGTGGGACATCCGACTCCCCAACTGACATGGCAAAAGTCCGATGGAACGATCATTGCGTCCGGTGGCAAGTACAAGATCGAGAATGGGCCTGACGGCAGCGGTCGGCTCATTATCGAGAAGGTCGACGCCCATGACGCCGATATGTACATGTTGGTGGCGAAGAACGATGGAGGATCCTTCCAAAGCAGATTCTCTCTGAATGTACTTCAAGCCAAGTCACCGGAAGCTCCAGAATTCACTGGAAAGTTCCAGTCGACGACGCTTTATGACGGGGATTCCGTGAAGCTCTACTGTAAGGCAGCAGGAGAAGGTGTGAGCTTCAAGTGGTTCAAGGACAATGAACCGATCTCATCTGGTGGCAGTTATAAGTAAGTTGAAACTCTGATAACTGATAAAGAAATGATAACTTTAGCGTGGAGAACAAGGGAAATGAGACTACTTTGTTCATCAACAACGCCACTCTGAAGGAGGGTGGCTGGTACCGATGCGATGCCACCAACAAGCATGGAACCACTACTCTCAAGGGACGAGTCGTCGTGAACTCCCGTCAGAAGTTCACAGGCCCCGCCCATCGAGAAATGATCACTTTGAGGAAGGTGGATAAGGTGGAAAGATCCAGAACACCTGTCAACCAGCTTCAAGATCTATCAGCATCCAAGTCGGCGCCAAAGTTCAATGGAGCTCTTCAATCGCAGCAGCTCATTGAAGGACAGTCGGCGAGACTTGAGATCAAGTACACCCCGGTTGACGACCCGAACCTTAGAATTGCTTGGCTCCTGAATGGAAAGGCTATTCTGGCGTCGTCCCGGATTCAGACAGTGACAGATTTTGGAATCGCAGCTCTTGAAATCAATCCCGTCACTGTCTTCGATCAGGGAGAGTATACTGTAGTGGCCGTCAACCCACTCGGAGAGGATCGTGTCAATGCCAACATCGCAGTCATCGGACACGGATCCTTCATCCAGCAACAACAACAATCCGGAACTCAATTCGGCGGAACCGCTTATCAATCAAAGAGTGGTCAACCACCAGCTGGAGTTCAACTGGATCTTCCGAACTTCCACTCGGATCTGAGGTCTCAGGAGATCTTCGAAGGACAGCCGATTCATTTGGAAGTGAAGCTGACGCCAATCAACGACCCGAATTTGAGAGTTGTTTGGTTCCTGAACGGAAAGGAATTGGTCAAAAACGACAAGTACCGCCAATCCCTTTCCCACGGATTCGCTACCCTCGACATCCCCCAGACATCCAAGGACGACTCTGGCTACTACTCCTGCAAGGCTTTCAACAAACTCGGAGAAGCCGAGAACCAGGCTACCATCATCGTTCACCCTAAAGTTGAGCTTCACCAATTCGAGCAGAACCGTCAGCTTGATGTCGATGACGTCAGGGAGATCCAGTTCGCTCACTCAACTCAAGATTTGACTCCGAAGTTCCTTTCCCAGCTGAAGCCGTTCCATTGCGAACAGGAACTCGGTCGTTCTATCTTCGAGGCCCGCATCCAACCAATCAACGACCCATCTCTGAGAGTATCCTGGCTCAAGGACGGACAACCCCTCCCCAATGCCAATCGGATCCAGACCTTCCAGAACTTCGGAGTCGTTTCCCTCTCCCTTCATCCAACCTACCCGGAGGACAATGGAGTTTACACCTGTGTGCTCTTCAACTCCCACGGACAAGCTCAATCATCTGCTGAGCTCACTACGGTTTGGGTGGACACTCTCCAGCTTGACTCGAAGCATGCTGACAGTCTTCCGATCATTGGATACCTGGACAGCCATCAAGTCCATATTGGCCCACAAGCCGTTGATCGACCAGAAGAGTTCCATTCCCTGGAAGCTCCCAAGTTCGCCAGAGAGCTTGCCACCAAGATTGAGGTCATGGAGAACGAGCCAGTGCACTTCGAGGCTCGAATCCAACCTGCCAGTGATGTCAAGATGACTGTTGAGTGGTATCACAACGGAAAGCCACTTCCAGCAGCTCACAGATTCCGCCCAATGTTCGACTTTGGATATGTCGCCCTCGATCTTCTCTACGCCTACCCTCAAGACTCTGGAACCTACACTTTGGTGGCCAGGAACGAGTTGGGAGAGGCTCAAAGCAGTGTGGAGTTGGTGGTTGGCACTGAGAAGGTGCTCTACCTGGAGCCACATCATCCAGAAGGATTGGAACGTATCAAGGTAAGCTTTATGGTCAAACACAAACATTATAATCACACCCCGTCGGGCAGCACTTCTTCCCCTTACAATCCTTATCAGTGGTACACCAACTGATCGGGGTGTACACCATGCACTTGTAGCCGAGTTGAGTGGGTGTGGGACAGGTGCCGGGCATCGGGTGGCAGCAGCGTTGGGTTGAGAAGTCTAGGCAAACAGTTCCTGATGGGCATTTGGACGATTTGACGCATGAAGCTGTTAGGAACTTGAGGCGGCAGACTGGGAGACCTACTGGAAATCAGTTATCAGTTATCTGTTATCAGTGATAGGAAGTTTGACTTGACTCACTTTCAAATGAGACTTGCTGCTTATCAGCTTCAAAATCATCATTCATAACTTCTTCCTCTTGACATTCCTCTCTATAGACACCAAGAATCTTCCAGTACTCACAAAGAGGGATAGATTTCGCTAGAAACTTCTTATCAGTTTATCAGTTATCAGTTATCACTTACCTTTCTGTGCTACCCTTTCCGGAGCATAGTATCTCGGTTCATCAGTGAATGGGAGGTTGAGCCGAGGGATTTTGAATTGATGAAAGTGCTGATAAGCATGGCTTATCACAATCAGAGCTGATAAGGTTGAGAGTAAGGCGACTCGCATAGTTAATAGAATGATTGGCTCAATTCGGCGAAGGAAGTATGTGTCAATAGAGATAGGCGGTGAGAAGAAGGTGCGGCCCGTATTTGCCTACTGTATAAATCAACACGGCCAAAAGGTCAAAACAAAAACAAAATATAACTTCTTTTTTCTTCCAGGAGCTTGAACAAGACCGCCGACAAGGAATCGCCGAGGTCGAGGACCGATCCTGTGATGCAGCGCCCAAGTTCCTCAACGATCTTCCGGATCTTCAGCTCAACGAGCACGAGAACATCCATGTGGACCTTCGTGTCACCCCTATCAATGATCCAACCATGGTGATTGAGTGGTTTGTCAACGGGCGTCCCCTTCTGACTGGAAGCCGTGTCAAGACCCTCAACGAGTTCGGATTCATTGCTCTAGACATCAAGGGAGCGATTTCAGAGGACTCTGGAACCTATTCAGTGAGAGCTAGCAACATGTTGGGCGAGGCTATCAGACAGTGTCTTATCACTGTCACTCCAGCCGGACAGATCCTCTCGGACACCCAGCATCAAGAATCGCTCGGAAAGATCAACTACCTGGAGAATCTGAACAAGTACGGAAGAGTTGAGATTGAGGACAAGGGTCCAGAAGGCCCACCAGTCTTTGTCGTCCCACTTCAATCGGATCTCGGAGACATTGAAGAAGGCGAGCCGATTCATTTGGAATGCCAGGTCAACCCGATCAATGATAACACTCTGAAGATCACCTGGCTTCGTGACGGACAACCACTCCCACACGGACATCGCTTCCGTACCTTCTACGACTTTGGCTTCGTTTCCCTGGATATCCTTGGATTCTACGCTCAAGACGCTGGAACTTACACTTGTCACGCGCAGAATTCGTTGGGTCAGGCTGAAACTCAGGCGACGATCAGATGTGCACGTGAGTCATTCTCTCTTTTGCTCCCACGCGTCTCTAGGCTCGTAGGAGCAAGCGGCGGGTACGCACAACTATGTTGAACTTTTAGCTTATTCGATTCCCAGCTACCGCCCAGGTGCGCGTAACCCGAGCCTTTTCCCCCCATTCGCACTGTTTCCAAATAGTCTCTCTTCTATTCCATGGACCCCAACAGATATGTATTTGGCACTAGCTATGGCCCGAAACCTACTAGTCTTAGCGGAATGGGCCATATCCTAAATCCCCCGAAGCCTAAACCCAAGAATGGAATGGGCCTTCTAAACTTGTCGAGTTCAGCGAAAGACGCCATTCTCGGAGCCGTCCAGCACCCGAGAAGCTACGCCAGGATCCAGGAGATTGAGGCGCCGAAGCCACCACCACAAGAGGTTCCGGATCTTCCACAACAGGTATGACTTTTTAATTGAAGCCTTCTGAATCCTAGAATTCCCTTCAGGTCCCACAATTCGTCAAACAGTTGGGTCCAGCCATTCAATGCATGGAAGGCGACAACGTCTACCTGGAAGCCCAGATCACGCCGACCGACGACAATTCGTTGACGGTGAGTTAGGGAGATGGTCAATAATTTGAGTGTTCAAGGTTAAACAAAAGCGAAAGAAACATGGTGGGAGAACACAAAACGCAAATATTTGTTTTTATGCTGAATGGAAATGCCGAGGCGCTCCGGGGGGAGAAAATGAGGAAATCAGCAAATCCCTTGATTCCTGAACTTTCCAGAGTAAGAGTTAATCTTTCAGTACGAATGGCTCGTCAATGGTCAGCCCCTGATGAAGGCTCATCGCTTCGTGCTTTCCCAAGACTTCGGCTACATCGCTCTGAACATCCTCTACTGCTACCCAGAAGACAACGGAACTTACACCTTGGTAGTGAGAAACCGTGCCGGAGAAGCGCAATCTTCAGTTGACATCAATTGTGGACATGTTGGAGGAAATGTGAGTCAACAGTGTAACTCGATACCTACAATGTTCCGTTTCTTACAGTTCACCGACTCATTCCACCCGAACTCTCTTCACCGTATCGCTGAGCTTGAGGCTCCGATTCAGAGAGCCGAGCCGGCGGCGGATAAGGAGAAGGAGGTGCCAAAGATTGTGAAGGGACTTCCAGCGAGCATTGATTCGGTTCATGAGTCACAGACTTTGCATCTGGAGGCTCAGGTCACACCGACTGATGATAACACCTTGAGAGTAAGCTTATCACCTAGACTTCCAAACCAAAGCCTCGATTCTTCCAGTACGAATGGCTGTTCAACGGCCACCCACTCAAAGCCTCCAGCAGATACCGTGTCCTCAACGACTTCGGCTTTGTCTCCCTCGACATCGACTACATCATCGCTGAAGACAGTGGAAAGTACACCCTGGTCGTATACAACTCTGCCGGCCGTGCCGAGACCTCCTGCGAATTCAAGGTCGATCGTCTCAAGTCCATCCTCTCCGACACCGCCCATCCAGAATCTCTGCGCCGCATCCGTGAAATGGAGCAGCTTCAACCAGCAAAGCCTTCTGACGATGATGCTCCAGCTCAACCGCCAGTCTTCACTCAAGGACTCACCGGACCAACGGAGCCACTCAAAGAGGGACAATCCGTGCATATGGATTGTGTGGTCCAGCCGATTAACGACCCAAGCCTGAGAATTGAGTGGTATCATGATGGAAAGCCACTGATGTTCGGATCCCGAATCAGAACAATCCATGACTTTGGATACGTCGGATTGGAGTTCCTGCACATTCACCCAGAAGACACTGGAACTTACACCTGCAAGGCAATCAACCTCATCGGAGAAGCCACCACTGACATCTTCCTCGAGTGCAAGCCACGTCGCAACATCTACCTCGACTCCCACCACGAGTCCTCCTGGGTTAAGATCCAAGAGATCGAGAATCGTGTCGACGAGCGTGAGCCAACACCAGAGCTCACTTTCCAACCACCCACCTTCACTGAGGTCCTCGCTGATAAGACTGATTCTATCGAGGGTCAATCGATCAGACTCGAGTGCCGCTTGATCCCGGTCAATGATCCGACTATGAGAGTCACCTGGACCAGAAACGGACAGCCACTTCCAGAAGCTTCGAGATTCATGCCAGCTAGAAACTTTGACTACGTCAACCTTGACATCTTGGCTCTTTATGGAGAGGATTCTGGTGTCTACACCTGCAAAGCTGTCTCAGCGTTCGGAGAAGCCGCCACCTCCTGTACTGTCAAGTGCGACGCCACCAAGTCTCTGCTCCTCGACACCATGCATGATGCTTCCTGGAAGCGAGTGCAGGAGATTGAGAACCGCGAGAAGCTCGAGCCAGTGGATGCCGAGCCAGAGAAGGTCGCTCCGAAGTTTGTTGTCCCGCTGAATAACTCCCTTGGAGAACTTCAAGAGGGAGTTCCAATCCATCTTGAATGCCAGGTGGAGCCAACGAATGATAATCAGCTGACAGTGCAGTGGTATCATAACGGACAGCCACTTGCCAATGGACATCGCTTCCGGACTCGTCATGACTTCGGATACGTCGCTTTGGACATCCTCTACGCCTTCGCCCAGGACACTGGAGAATGGGCATGTGTCGCCCGAAACAGTTTGGGAGAGGCTAAGACTGTCGCCAACTTCACTGTCCTGCCACGTGGAACCATCTACACTGACTCCCAGCATCCAGAAAGCTGGCAGAAGATCCAGGTGCTCGAAGCTCCGAGAGCCGCGGCTCCAGAGAGACCGGATGCTGAGCATGATGCTCCGCAGTTCATCGAGCCACTGGAGAGCTTGGAGAGAATCGAGTTCCAGCCAGCGCACTTCCAAACCAAGGTCACTCCGCAGACGGATCCAAACTTGAGAATCCAATGGTTCAAGGATGGACAGCCACTCCGCAATTCCAACCGTTTCAAACTGACCACCGATTTCGGATACATCTCCCTCGATATCGCTCACACTGTTCCAGAAGACAGTGGTGTCTACTCGGTGAAGGCCAGCAATGCCAAGGGAGAAGCTGAGGTTCAAGCTCAACTTACCGTTCGTGGAAATGCCGCCATAATTGGAGACACTCAGCACGAGCAGTCTTGGCAGAAGATCCAGCTCATCGAGGCTCCAAGAGCTCCAGGACAAGAGGCTCCAGATGTCAAGCACGGACCACCAAAGTTTGTCACCCAGCTTCACAGCCTGGACGGAGTCGTTGAAGGACAGCCATCTCACTTCGAAGCCCAGTTCATTCCATTCTCGGATCCAAAGACCACTGTTCAATGGTTCCTCAACGGAAAACCACTGTCAGCTTCATCCCGCAGAATCCTTCGCAACGACTTTGGTCTGGTTTCTCTGGATCTCCAGTACACCCTTGGAGAAGACGCCGGAGAGTACAGCGTTGTTGTGAAAAACGCCGAGGGAGAGGATAGAACCTCGGGACAACTGTCGTGCACCACCAGAGCCGCGATCCTCGGGGACACTCAACATGCTCAGTCGTGGCAGAGAATTCAAGAGATCGAAGCACCAAAGGCTCCAGGAGCCGAGCCAGAAGGACCGATCTACGAAAAGCCTTCGTTCATCCAGCCACTTCACTCCGTTGGAGATCTTCCAGAAGGATCTGTGGCTCTTCTCGAAGCTCGCCTCCTTCCAGTCAACGACCCGAACCTCAGAGTGCAATGGTTCTTCAACGATCAGCCATTGATGGAGTCCAACTGGATCTCTACTTCTAACGATTTCGGATGCGTCTCCCTCAGAATCGCTCCAGTCTACGCTAGACACACTGGAGTCTACTCCTGCAAAGCCTGGAATGACAATGGAAACGCTGTCACCTCTGCTAACGTTGGAGTGCAAGGATCCGAGGGTCTTCTGTTGGATACTGCTCACCCGGTGTCGTTGAAGAAGATCCAGGAGCTCGAGGCTATTGACAAATACGCCAGACTAGAGGCTCCGGAGAGAGAATACGAGAAGCCGCAATGGGTGCAAGGATTCGAGAACTACGAGAACGTCGGAGAAGGTCAAACTGTCACACTTCACGGACTCGTTGAGCCATCTGGAGACCCGAACCTCCGCATTGAATGGCTTCTCAATGGAACTCCTCTGATGAATGCCAACCGCTTCCGTCAAGAGTACGAATTCGGAAATGCCATCCTCACCATTGTCCACGTCCTGCCACATGATTCTGGAGTCTACACCTGCAGAGCCTACAACGGACAGGGAGAAGCTTCGACTTCGGCTACTGTCACTACTGCCGGATACGAGAGAATCCTCTACGACTCTCAACATCCAGTCTCCTGGCAGAGAATCCAAGAACTCGAGGCTCCGAAGATTGTTGAAGAGGTCGAGGAGGTCATCACCAAGGAGAAGCCGCAGTTCCTTACCCAACTGGAATCCGCTGAGAATGTTCCGGAAGGAGTGCCACTTCACCTCGAAGCCACCTTCCAGCCAGCCAGAGACTCTGATCTCAAGGCTGTCTGGCAGAAAAATGGCCAGCCACTCGGAGCATCTCAGCTTATTCAGACCAAACATGAACTCGGATGGGCCACTCTGGACATCTCTTCTGTTAACGAAGATCACAATGGTGTCTACACCCTCACCATCTCCAACAGCGAGGGAGAAGCCGTCTCAACTGCTTCCATCAGAGTCGCTGGAACTGGACCGATTCTTGGAGACACTCGTCATGAAGAGTCCTGGAAGAGGATCCAGATCCTTGAAGCACCGAAGGAGGCAGAGCCGGAAGCCCCAGCTCCAGTGTACGATCACCCGGCTATCACCACCCAGATTGATGATAAGGAGTGCAATGAAGGAGATCATGTTCACTTCGAAGCCCTCATTGTCCCGGTCAATGACCCACGTCTTCAAGTTCAATGGATTAGAAATGGAGTTCCATTGGCTCATGGCTCCAAGTACGCTATTCAGCAAGACTTTGGAATCTGCACCTTGGACATTGCCTACACCTACCCAGAAGACGAGGGTGTCTACCAGCTCCGAATCTTCAACCCTGAAGGTGAAGCCGTCTCCTCCGCGACTCTCAAGTGTCACGGAAAGGACGCCATCTTGGGAGACGTTCAGCATCAGGAGAGCTGGAAGCGCATCCAGGAGATCGAGGCACCGAAGCCGAAACTCGAGGAAGCTGACCCAGAACCAAAGGGACCACCACGATTCATCCAGCAGCTTTCCAGTCCTGGAGAACTTGTGGAGACTCAACCGGCTCACTTCGAAGCTACAATTGAGCCAGTTGATGATAACACCTTGACTATCAGCTGGTTCTTGAATGGACAACCAGTGTCGGCATCCTCCAGAGTCAAGATGATCAATGACTTCGGATGGGTCATCATGGATATTGCTCAAACTGAGCCAAGAGATTCTGGAGAGTGGAAGTGTGTGGCAAAGAACGCCGCCGGAGAAGCCGTCTCCACCACTACCCTCGGAGTCCAGGGCAAGGAAGTCATCCTCCATGACTCTCTCCAGCCACAATCTCTCGACAGAATCCGCCAAATCGAGGCAGGAAAGCCGGCTCCAGAAGAGCGTCCAGACCAGCAGTTCGAGGCTCCAGTCATTGTTGCTCCACTTCAAGTCCAGGGAGCTTTGGAGGAGGGCGGAAGTGCCCATCTCCAGACTCAATTCACTCCAGTCGCCGACCCATCTATTAAGGTCGAATGGCTCAAGGATGGACAACCGATCTTCCACTCGAACCGTTACAAGATGGTTCACGACTTTGGATTCGCTGTCTTGGACATTCTCCACCTTCTGAAGCACGACGCCGGAGAGTATACCTTCCGTGTGTCCAACAAATCTGGCGATGCTTCAACTTCAACCAACTTCCAAGTTGCCGAGAGCTCCGGACTCATTCTTCAACCACAGAATGAGCAGAAGGCCAAGGCCGTTGAGATTCTGGAGGACAACTTGAGAAGAAGACCTGAAGAGATTGAACAAGAGCTCAAGGAGGCCACCCCGGTGTTCATTGAGCCACTATCGGCTCCAGTGGAGACGGAGGAAGGCGGAAGAGCTCACTTCACTGCTCGCTACGAGCCGGTGAATGACAACAAGCTCCAGGTTCAATGGTATCATGACGGACGTCCGCTGAAGACTGGAAGTCGTATCAAGACCATCAACAGCTTCGGATACGTCGTCTTGGAGATCAGCCCGACTTACCCAGAAGACAACGGAGAGTACACTTGCCGTGCCATCAACAGAGTCGGAGAAGCTGTCACTTCCACCAAACTCACTTGCGCGCCAAAGGAGACCATCATCAGCTCCACCCAGCTCCCAGATCGTATGGCTAATGCTGGAAGAAGAATCGCCGAGATCGAAGCGCCAAGACCAGCTCGTGAGGATGCTCCAGATGTCAATCACGGCCCACCAAAGTTCACATCGGCATTGGCAGGACCACCAGAGCTTCAGGAGGGCCAGCAGGCTCATCTGGAGTGCCAGGTCACTCCGGTCGCAGATCCAAAGTTGAAGATCGAATGGTTCCACAATGGCCAGCCAGTGAAGCACACCAACAGAATGAAGGTGATTCACGATTTCGGATTCGTGGTTCTTCAGCTGTCGCCAGCAGAGCCACAAGATTCCGGAACCTGGACTTGCAAGGCCACCAATGCCCATGGATCCGATGAGGTCTCCACTGAGATCAAGGTCGTCGGAGGTGGCGGTGTCTCTTACGAATGGCAGAGTCCTGCTCAACGAAAGGAGAGAATCACCGAGTTGGAAGACTGGATCCATCGTCCGAAGGAGGACCTCAACCTCCCTCCAGTCGACTACCCAGCTCCATCCTTCTCTCAAGAGCTCACAGATCTCGGACAGCTCAATGAAGCCGATGCGACTGCATTCGTCTGTGTCCTCGAGCCGATCGGAGACCCAACGCTGAGAGTCCAATGGGAGCACAACGGACATCCGATTCCATACTCCAACCGTATCTCTTGCACCAACGAATTCGGAGTCGCCACTCTTCTAATCAAGCATCTGATTGCCGCCGACGCTGGAGAGTACAAGTGTGTTGCTACCAACGCCAAGGGCACCGCCAGCTCCACTGGAACCGTTGCTGTTGAGTCCGCGACCCAGATTGATGCTCCACAAGTCGTTCAGTCTCTTGTCGAGAGCGTTGAGAACATCCTTGAAGGAGATTCGATCCATCTCGAGTGCCGTGTCACCCCGATCAACGACCCCCGAATCCGTGTCGAATGGCTCAGAAACGGAGCTCCTCTCCCAGAAGCGTCCCGTTTCAAGCCAGTCTTCGAATTCGGATTCGTCAGTTTGGACATCCTCTACGCCTACCCAGAAGACAACGGAGACTACGAGCTGGTCGTCAAGAACGATAAGGGAGAGGCTCGCACCAAGACCCGAGTCACTGTGTTGCCAAGACCATCCCTGGACTACACCTCGCAGACCCATGGAAACCAGCAAGACTCCCTTGAATCCCACTTCAAGCAACACTCCCAGGCCAAGCTTCAACTCACCGCCCAGGACATTTACAATGAGTCTGACAAGCGAGCCCCAGAGTTCCGCACCCAGCTCCAGAACATCGGAGTGCTGGAGGGAGAGTTCTGTCGCTTCGAGACCCAAGTCGCGCCGATCAACGACCCGTACCTCAAGGTGGAATGGTTCAAGGACAAGAAGCCAGTCCTCCTCGGACACCGATTCAGATCCACCCTGGACTTTGGATTCGCTTGCCTCGATCTTCTGTACGCTCTTCCGGATGACACTGGAGAGTACCACTGTGTGGCCACCAACCGTCATGGTCAGGCAATGATCAGCGCCAAGTTGGCCTGCCAGGGAGCATCCCATGTTATCACTGATAGCCAGATGCCTCAAGGATTGAGAGTGAGCAATGTGAAAAAAGACAATAAGAGTGTCTACTGGAGCGAGCAAGGAGCCCCAGCTCAGCCGAAGCAGAAGCAACCACCACAGTTCACGATTCCACTTCGCAATCTGCAAGTCACGGAGAACCAACCTGCCAGATTCGAGTGCGCCGTGGTTGGATACCCACGTCCGAAGGTGACATGGTTCATCAACGGAAACCAATGCCTCCACGGCCACCGCTTCAAGTTGAACTTCGACGGTCTCCACTACCTGACTGTCAGCAAGTCCAGGATCTCAGATGCTGGAGAAGTCGTCGCCATTGCTCGTAACACCGAGGGAGAGACCATCTCTACTGCCACGCTGGACATCTTCCAGAACGATGACTTCCGTCAGGCCAAGCTGAAGCCCGCCAACTTCAAGACTTCCGAGGAGTTGAGAGAAAGAGAGTTGCAATGGCAACGCGACACTCTCGGATCCTTGGGACCTGCCTTTGAGGCTGCTCCGAAGCCAGATGCTCAGAAGTTGATGCATGTCGAGAGAGCCCAGAGCCCGATTGAACCGATGGAGTCGCAGGAGCTGATCCAGAAGTTCACTCGCCCACGCGACGACAACTTCTACAACAAGCTCTCCTACGTCGAGACCGCCAAGCCACAGTTCAAGGGAATGGAGTTGGAGAATGTGAACCTCAAGGCCGGAAAGGTCGAGAAGTACCAGCCACCAGTGGAGGAGATGGAGAAGGTGAATCTCCGTGGAATCCCAGACAAGGAGCAGAAGGAGGTGGATTGGGAGAGACCAGACTGGGCCGGACAAGACGGAGCTGCCAAGCTTCCAGGAGCCGCTGAGGCCAAGTTCAAGAAGCTTCCAACTCCACCGCCAGAGCTTGATGTGCCAGCTAGAGATCAGGTGAAGCTGAAGACAGCCAAGCCTACTAGAGGAAAGGATCTGGAGGCCGGAGAAAGAGTGAAGCTGGTTACTGATAAGGCAAAGATCAAGGAGATCCAACAGAAGCCAGAGACGCCAAAGGAGGAGCCAGTCGTTCACAAGGATACTGTTCAGTTGAAGGTGAGTCTAGCTTTTCAGCTTATCAGCTTATCAGCACATAGCAACCCCAACCCTTATCATCCCTTATCACATCACATCCCGCACCCCTTTCCAGACCCAACAACTTCCAAAGACCGGACTCAAGGGAGATCACTTCACAGTTGATCGTGAGAAGGACCTCAAGGAGACTCCAGCTGTGGTGAAGCCAGTTATCGAGGAGACAAGGATCAGTAACAAGGTATTGATATCACACCTAACCTAGAACTTCTTGCTTATCACTGCTTGTTGTTATCACTAACTTCTGTCTTGTGAACGTCTTGATTACAGAGTGTGAACAGGCATGAGTCATCTTCTACCACCTATGATTCGACCTCCTCTTTCACTCAAAGCCAGGGTAGAATCACTTATCAGGCTTACCGGGAGCACAAGGAATCGAGCTCTTCAGATGTGTGTCTTGTTGTCTTGTGTCTTGTGATGTTTGTGTTCAGATGTATCTTTCCGTCGAAGCAGACTCCTATTCCGAAGTTCAGCGACTCGAGTACAGTCCGAGAAGTCCGAGGAGAGAGCGTGTCATTGGTTTTCATATGATTCGGGTTTGGCATGATTTTGATCTTGACTTGTCTTGAATGTCTTCTAGTCTCCACTCTGATCCTTCCCTCCTGATCCTTGCCTTTTCAGCCTCAACCCACCAAGATTGGCCAATCCAAACAAGCCCCACCATCCATCTCCCAGCAATTGAAGCCACTGCAAGGAGAGCTCGGAAAGGCCGCCAAGTTTGTCATCGAGTTCACTGGAGCTGCTCCAGTGAAGGTGACTTGGTTGAAGGATGGAAAGGAGATCAAGAGCACGTTCAGATCTCAGGTGAGCTTGGCCAAGTGATAAGTGATAAGCTAATCTTTCCTTTAGATCACCACCTCCCCAACTAGCTCCAGCCTTCATATCGGACGTCTTGAGAACTCGCACGCTGGAGAATACACTGTCAGACTTGAGAACGCCGCTGGAACTGTTGAATCCTTAGCTTCCCTCTCTGTCGCTCCACCAACCACTTCTGGAAAGGCTCCTGACTTCAAGGCCCGTCTCAATGACCTGAGAATCCAGCAGAATGGCCCAGCAGAGTTCTCCTGCCAGATCGGAGGAGAGCCAAAGCCAACAATCCAATGGTTCAAGGATGGCCAGCCACTTCCCAACGACGATAGATTTGCTGTTGTCGAGGAGGGCGGAGCTTACAAGCTCAAGTTCTCTAACATTCTCTCAACTGACGCTGGCGTCTACGAGATTGTTGCAAAGAACGGCGCAGGAGAAGCTCGCTGCAAGGCCCGACTCAACGTAAACCTCCAGAAGACCGGAAAGGGTGCAGAGGAGGGACCACGCTACGAAGCCCCCAGATTCTCTAGCCAGATCCAACCGATTGTGGTGGATGAGGGCAAGGGAGCTCAGTTCAGCGCCAAGTTCAACGGATTCCCAGAGCCGACGATCCGCTGGTACAGGAACAATGAGCCGGTGAAGCACGCTGATGGCTATGAGATTTCGCAATCGAAGGGTGAAGCGGTTCTGAGGATATCTGCCGCTAGAAGTGAAGATGTTGCCGAGTACAAGGTCGAGGCGAGCAACCCAGCTGGAAAGGCTTCTTCGGTCGCCAATCTTGTCTTGACTCGTGAGTTTCTTATCAGCTTATCTTATCAGTTGCTTATCTCCCAAGCTTCAACCCTACCCCAACTCAATAACAACTTCCCCTTTAGCTCGCTCCGGCCGAATCGCCAAGTCCACCATCTCCCGCGGTGGCTCTGCCGCTTATCAGTCCACTGATAAGGCCGCCGCAGACGCCCCACACTTCCTCGCAAAGCTCTCCGACATCTCCGCCAGACAAGGCCACACCGTCAAGTTCAGCGCTGAAGTCGACGGAAACCCCGAGCCAAGTGTCTCGTGGCAGTTCAAGGGCAAGCCATTGAGCGCTTCCAATAATGTTAAGGTATCGGCTTATCAGCTTATCAACGCTTATCACTAATGTTTCAGATCTCCCGTGATGGAAAACGCGCGATTCTGGAGTTGGCGAGAGTCACTCCGGACAGCGCCGGCGAGTACCAGATCGTCATTCGCAACGACAAAGGAGCCGCCACGTCACAAGCCAAGCTCACTCTCAGTGCGTAGGACCCCAGTGCTGGAACAGAAAAAAACCTTGCTTATCTTATCAAAAAACGCTGAAAACCAAAAAGCGCATGCCTTATCACCTCTTATCACTTCGCACGCCTCCTTTCTATCACTTCCAATCTCAGCCCCCGGCCAGCTCGCCTAACCCATACCAACTTCCATTTAACCCCACCTTCCCCCGGCAAAAACTCTTTTTTCAGGTCGCTAAATGCCATATCTTCGTTTATCAACTACTTCTTCACAACGTCATCTTATCATAACTTCTTATCATGTATCTTATCCCCCAACCCCAAAACGAGTAGTACCTTTTTTTTTCAAAACTGCCTTTGTTTGACCGCTTTTTTTGCTCATCTTCTCTGATTTAAAATGCTTTACTTTTCCCGTTTTTAGCCTAAATTCTAGTTCACCGAAAAGTCTTCAACTCCAGTGATTCCCCCGCCTTTTCCAGAGATTGCTGCCCTCTGGAATAGGCCTTTAGGACCCCTTTGCTATCAGAAATTGCTGCCTTCTGATAGCTTATCAATCCTTATCACTTAACATCTGTTGTCGAACTTTTCCTATCTGCTTGTATATAAGTGGTGTCTTCCCTAGTTTGCTGAATTCTTTCTAGTCATTACTGTCAACTCATCATCATCTTCTCTCGGTCTTTTCATAATAATATTGCTTTCTCTTCAGTTTTTTTCATGTTTTATTCGAATGAATAGCTTATGATATAACTGCCGGTGGCACATAGGGTGTCACAATGACCACTCGGGATCTACATGGGCAGAAGAAGGCCATGAGACAGTTTTTGAGGGAATCCGTGCTGAAGATCACTGCGAGAGTGGTGAGGAAGGGAGACATTGACATCAGGACGCTGGGGATTGTGTAGACAAGTCTAGAGGTGATAAGGCTTATCAGCAACATTCAGAAGCTTACGGTGAAACAGAAAGTTTGAAATATCCTGCCAGAATCACTGGGAAGCAGAAGAAAACGATGAGAAGAGCCTGGGTCGCGCTCATCCGACTGATCAGTTTCAAAAGCCTGATGTGTGTCCAAAAGGTGTAGATGCTGATCCGTTGGCTCATTCCTTCTACGGTTGTTAACATGCGTTTCGTCTGATAAGGAGTGATAAGCCAGGGAATTCCGAGCAAGTTCCTTACCAGGTATCTGAGAACCATCCAAGTCGCAACGAAGATTACCATCATTGTGAACAAGAGCCAAGAACAGATCCGCGCGTTTTGTGAGTTCCAAACCAGAATGTTTTCAATTTCTTATCATTATCACTTACCTCAAGATCTCCACTGATTAGATTAGGGATTCCGTAAGCGGGGCCATACGTTTCGACGAAGAAGTTGGGGAAAATAGCATCGGGGTCTTGACGAACGTACAGGAGAGTCGCGACAATGGCAGCTGTTGATAAACCGAGGGTGATAAAGATGATAAGAACAATAGGAAACAGCTTCTTCAAGAGTTTTGCGTTCTTGAGAATGAGATAGCGATAGATGAAGTGGAACGTGGTCATCTGGAGCCCGGTGACGATGAGGGAGATTCGAAGCAAGAAGAAGATGAGTTCGAAGGTGGGTGACTGGAATATCAGGGCGAAATTGAGCTTTTTGCCGGTTGAACTTACGAAATGTTCCGTGCTATATGAATCGAAAACAACCACTGTGCTCTTGATATTCTGCACAGCCAGTGAAGTGATCATATCAGTGATTGCAGTGAGAACATGCCATCCAGCCGTGATGTACATCAGCTTCCGGTAATTTCCACTTATCGCGACGCACACGTTGTTCCAGAGCATGAAGGCGAACCAGACGCTTATGAAGATGTTAAGACCGCATAACAGCTTTGGGACTAATAGGTAGAATAGTCCGAGGAAGAGCATTGTGGAAATATGAGAAACTGGGTGTTGAAAAGAATAGAATGAGCTCTTGAGCTGCGAGGAGAGGAGGAGTGATAATCACCTGATAAGGCGGGGGACCCAAGGGAGTTGAATGAGTCAGCAGTCACTACTCTCTTCTTTACCCTTTTAAAAGTTCTTTGAAGTCCAATGACCCCGCTCCTTTTCCAGAGATTACTGCCTTCTGATAGCTTATCACTCCTTATCACTTAACATCTGTTGCTGCACTTTTCCTATCTGATTGTATATAAGTGGTGTCTTCCATAGTTTGCTGAATTCTTTCTAGTCATTACTGTCAACTCATCATCATCTTCTCACGGTCTTTTCATGATAAGATTGCTTTCTCTTCAGTTTTTCATGTTCATTCAAAAAAATATCTTTTTACAATAGAACTGTTGGTTGCACATAAGCCGGGGCTACAGCCACTTGGGTCTTCTGACGACGGAAAAATGATTTGAAGCAGTTGCGGAGAGAGTCAATGTTCAGGATGATTGCAAGAGTGGTGAGGAATGGAGACATTGACATCAGAAGGCTGGGGAATGTGTAGGCGAGTCTAGAGGTGATAAGGGTTATCAGCAGACTCTAGATCCAACTTACGGGTGAACAGGAACTCCGAGAATACCAAACAGAGTCACAGGAGCAAAGAGGAGGATGGTGATGAGTCCCGGGATCACTGCCATCAGCCAGACGACTTTGCTCAACTTGAGGTGAATGGTGGTGGTGCGGAAGCTCAAGGGGTAGCTCAATCCTTTGCCAGTTGTTAGGGAGTGATAAGTCTGATAAGAAGTGATAAAAGACAGAGTAGAGAATGCTTACTAGATATCCAAGGACCAGCCAGGTGATTATGAAGGCCAGGATCAAACCTCCGAACACCGAAACAAAGATCCACGTCTTCCCAGAATTCTGCAGCAAGTCAGTCTTATCAGTCGCTTTCTTATCTTTATCACTCACCAGAAACTCGCCACTGATGAGAATAGGAATTCCATAACCGTTTCCAAAGACTTCCTCGAAAAAGTTGATCAACGTTGGCTGAGCTTGTATGGAAACATAAGGGATGAATCCGGAGATTGGCAGTGTTGAAAAGACGACGGTGTAGAAGACAATAAGAGATCCATAACAAACGTTTTTCAGGATTTGCGCGTTTTTGAGAATCAAAAAGCGGTAGAGGAAGTGGAATGTGGTCATTTGGAATCCGGTGAGAATCAGGGAAAGGCGGAAGAGGAACAAGAAGGCTTCGAAGTAGGGAGACTGAACATTTAGGGTAAATTGTGCCTGGAAGGTCAACTTACGAAATGGAAAGTTCTGCCAGAGTCGAAGAGGAAGACTTTGTGTTCAATGTTCTGGACGGCGAGGGAAGTGATGGAGTCGGTGAATGCAGTGAGAACATTCCAGCCAATAGTGACCAACATCAGGATGCGATACGTACCCTTTATCCCTGAGCAAGTGTTGTTCCGCAACATGAAGCCGAAGTAGAGGCTTAGCAGGATGCCAAGGAAGCATAGCAGCTTCGGGACTATTAGGTAGAATAGTCCGAGGAAGAGCATAGCTCAGTTGGCAAAGTGGGGGTGTTGACAAGAATAGAATGAGCTGTTATATGCTGAGTGCCCAGGCGTAATGATCCATCTTTATTATCGCTAAGATAAGAACCGACCCAGAACAGGTGAAGGGGAAGGCTTATAAAGAAGCTTATCAGTTAGTGTGTAGCGGCAATGCGGGAGCATTGACGTCAATTAGATAACGGTAGTGGCGTGATATGGCGTGAGAGTTAAGGATACAGATGAGACTATAGACAACAGGATATGGGGCCATGACAGAGCTAAGGATGCCTTGTGATATGATTAGAGCAAGTCCCGGGGGGAAACAATTAGTCATTTAGTCACGAGCCCTGATGATAATTGGAGTAGTGGAGGTTTGATGGTTGATAATTTGGTCTTCTGGAGTTTGGTGGACTCTTGGGGAATCTGGGCTAGGCTTCAGGCTTCTCGGGGCTTTTGGGCCAGGATCAAGGCTTTTCGGGGCTTCTGGGCCATGCTTCAGACTTCTCGGGGCTTCTGGGCCAGACTCCGAGCTCTCCGGGTTTCCGGGCCAAGCTTCAACTTTCAAGCTTCCAGAGTTCCAGGCTTCCAGGCTTCAAGCCCCGTGAAAGCCATCAGAAAAAGGACCGACCACCTTTGATGCAAGTACATATTTATTAAAAGTTATCAGAAAAAAGCTTATAATGGAAGAGATCTATCTACGAGCCAATCCATTTCATCCATTATTTCTTTCCAAGCAGCATTCCGAGCAGACCTGGACGGTACATTCCCATTCCACCCATTCCGTATCCTCCATATCCTCCATATCCTCCATACGGCATTCCATATCCGCCCATCATTCCCGGGCCGCCCATTCCATATCCTCCCATCATGGGGCCTCCGTATCCTGAAAGATAAGCTGATAAGGTTGAAGCTGATAAGAGAGGGAACTTACCCCATTGAGCAGAGCAAACAGCGACCATTGCGACGAGAAGGATGAGAATAGAGCGAAACATTTTAGGAGAAGTTGTTGATTAGTCAGAAGACACACCAGGCCGATCTCCTAATTCTCCTTTTATACCGATGCGAATGATGCAGATCTCGACCGACTGATTTGACGAATTCAGCGCTGACGTCATCTGGGTTGGCGCTATCAAATGTCTCTTGATTCGGTTTTTGTTCGCCGCTGGTCAGTTTATCATGTGGACATGTTAGACGAACGATTGAACTGTTTGTCGGGCGAATTGAACTTGTTATCAGTGATATCAAATGAGTTATCGGTGATAACCTATCACAAGATCAAAACTTTTATTCATTTATTTAGTTAGGCAGGGAAGGAAGTCAAATCCAAACCCAAGTCTTTGGTTTCTTATGAGATTGAGATCGTTTAGAAGAGATGATATGATCCGTGAGATTGTAGAATTCCGAAGGCTTATCAGTGTCGATTGATAGTTCATCCTTATCAGTATCACTATCATATTCAACATTGAGCCCCTTATAGTCAAATCGTGGGCAGCAAGAGCAAACATCGGTGGATTTATAATCATCCAAGTCGATTTTAGTGGACATTGGGTCGAAGGCGCCTTTTCGGTGATAAGTGGAATCTGAGTGATAAGATTGATAACAGTTATCATTGATATCTGATTACCTTTAGTACGCTTGTAGTTTTTGAACTTGTTTTCAAAGATCTTCTTATAGTTTTTCGGGGCTTGAACAATGTTATAAGTGACCAATTCCATACCGTTGGGTTCATGATTTTCCTTCTTATTTCTAGTTTTGTTAATCTGAAATAGAGTCAAATTTGAAGAAAAACTCTCTAGAAACAGAAAAACTCACAAATCTTCCCTTCCCACCGAAATTCTGATGGGAGACAAGGCTCGGGTCCTTCTGAATAGAATGCATTGTTGTCACCTTGGCGCCATTGAGAATGTGAAGAAAGTGTGGGAGAATATGTGCCCCTGAACAGAATTTGAAAATTGGAAAACGTCCTTGAATTCAAGATTCAGAATCGCTTACAATGTGCTGTAAAAGGATCCGTCAATTGCCTCTCCAAAACCATGACATCCATCTGATAGCAAACTTCTTGAAGGGATTCCATATAGTTATCAGTAAAGTCTTGAATTTCCCATCTCCTCTGCTTATTCAAAGAATACAACACGTAAAGGACCATGTCAGTGTCTGGGGTGGCCTAAAAATATATGGTTAGAGCTACCGTAATCCTAAAATGTTCAACTTACATCAATGACAACCGGATCTGCATGCAAGATCTTGAAAATCGACCCATAGCGAGCCATTCTTCGAAGCCGAAGGCTCATAAGCTTGTTATAGCTTGGATAGGAGGGCATTATACAAATTGTCAACTGGAAAATGGGAGAATTTATACCCCAGATAGGGCTATTGCGAAATGTTTCTCAAGCTTGACCAGCCGATTTGTTTGTTGTCTGCGTCTCTTGGCAATTCGTCATTTTGCTCTGTTTGTGAGTCATTTGCATGGGAAAAGAACTGGGAAAGGTCAGGAGAATCAGGAAATTGATAAGTGATAAAAAACTGATAAGGTTTCGTGATGATCAGAGATGTATGACTCAGGGTCCCAGGCTCTCAGGCTTCCAAACTTCAAAACCATTCCAAATATACACAAAATTTATTCATCAGGCTCTATACACACGCACAATTATCAGTCAAATCACCTACAAATCAGCTCAAATCGTCAAATCAGTATAGTCAACAAAAGAGGATACAGAGGAGAAGGACGACGACGATGTGTCGAGTTCGCTGTGATACGGATGATCAAAGTACTCGAGATCGAGTCCTTCTCGCAGGAACGGAGTGTACGGCGGCGGTTGGGTCGAGTTGAGGACGGCGTCAAAGTCAGTGTCCATGAAGAACGGATGCTTCTTGACGTCGTCGGTGGAGTAGTAGCCGAGGCGAGCTTCAGGGTGAGAGGACATGAGCTGAAAAGTCTTAAGTGATAAGAGAACTGATAAGGAAGAAGCCTACCGAGATGAGAAGATCCTGGAAGATGTACCACTTGTCGACTCTCGAGTTGGGCTCCATTCCGACTTCTCTGGTTCCGTAGAACGGCTGCTCGCGGGTCCTCAACTGATACAACGACACTCCGACCGCCCACCAGTCCATCTCGATTCCATACGGCTCACGTCGATGAATCTCTGCCGCCAAATGAGTCGTCGTTCCGACTATATCACACATCTTCTCTCTTCGCGTCTTCAACTTCTTGCACAGTCCGAAATCAATGATCTTCAGCACACCCTGTCGTGTCAACATCATGTTCTCCGTTTTCAGGTCTCGATGGACGTAGAGCTTCTCATGGAGATATTCGACTGCCAGGACAATGGAGGCACCGAAGAAGGTCACAGCGGCACGGTTGAAGCCATGGGCGGTGCGGGAGAGGTGAGTGTGAAGATCGCCGGCTTCGCAAAACTCCAGGACCAGGTGGAGAGCGTCGTTCTCGATGAAGCTGGCCATTAGGGAGCAGATAAACGGGTGGTGGATGTTGTTGAGGATCTGGAGCTCCGGGGTGTCAAACGACCGAGTTCTCGGATCCCGCTGGACAATTTTAATGGCCCAGTACTGATCATCATCGATGCGCTGAGCCAACTGAACAGTTCCGAATGCGCCGACTCCAATGACAGCGTGAAGGCGGTAGCTCTCCAGAGAGTTGATCCTTCTGGGTCTGGCGGATGGGGTGTTTGGGAGGAATTGACTCTCGGAGAGCAAGGGTCTCGAGCGGAAGCCTCGTTGGGTGTCTCTGGCGAGGATGAGGCCGTTCCGACGGACACTGATCGAGTTGCGGATGCCACCGTCTTCTTGGGTCTCGCCGAGACGCTGCTCCATGGATTGTTCGGGGTCAGAGTAGGTGGTCTGGAAAATGGAAAAGTTTAGAATCTCTGAACTCCAGAAGCCTAGAATTCAGCATTTCTGGACCTTGAAGCACTAGAATCCTGAGAATCCAGAATCTCAGAATCCCAGGACCCTATGAGCTTCAGGAATCTAAACCCGATGCTATCCCTTTGCTCACCTGAAAATGAAGTGTTCCCTGCGGAATCAGATCCACCACCCTATGCGCAAAACTCGCAAACGGATACTTTGCATCGTGCTCATCCAACAACGCCTCCAACTGCATCGTTCCAATCGCACACAAACTCCGACTATCCGTGTGATACACCTCAAAGTCCAGTTGACGGGATTTGTGAAGCTGCACAGCTTCCTCGTCGCCAATCACCATCGTCTTCTTCTCGTTCCACACCACCATCGCAACCTCCTTTCCGCCGACGTGCAACATCACAATGTAGTCGTTAGCTTCTCCACGATGAGCGCTTCTTCTGAAGCTGTGCCTTCTGAACATTGACGACGTCTTCTTCTTGACCATGTGGGAGAGGTATTCAGATGCGTAACGTCCCTTTCGTGGCTTTGTGTCATTCGGGAGGCCCGACAACCCGGTGACTCGGATCTTGAGAAGTCCGGAGACTTGAACAGGCAGGTTTCTCTTTTGAGATGAATCCCGGGACCTTCTGACACTGATAGGAGTCCCTTGGGGTCCACCCCGAGTGCTGGCACACTGAATCAACAGCTCCAACTTCTCATTGAGCACCAGAATCGCTTGCTCCGTCTCTCGGAGCACTTTCTCGTTCGGATGCTCCTCTTTTATGAGGCTCGCGTGCACTTTCTTGGCTCCATGGCACATTCTCTGCGTGTTATAGATCTGTTGTTTGATGTTGGACGTCGAGTTGGCGCCAAAGTTGTTGTTTTGCATGTGGAACAGACGCATTTTCATTGATGTGATTTTGGACATTGAAATCTAAAAGATTCGGGGATTCAGGAGGCCAAGACAAACTCACATCAATCTGCTGTTTCATGGATATCAAATCGTACGGCTCCTTCAAATCGATCGACTTCTTGCACCGCTCCACAATCAACTTCTCGCGACAGATCTCGTTCTGAACAAAGGATTCAGATGTCAAAATCAGGGATTCAGAAGGCTCACCATAAGTTTGTCCATGGTTTGAAGAACTAAAAAATGGCGTGGCGAGCATGACTGGGGCGACGGGGCCAGCGCCGATGACGTGGACGCGTGAACTGACAGCAGACGGGCCGCCAGTTTTTGCATGCGTGAACTAAAAAAGAGGAAAATGGTCAGTCAAGGACCCTAGAAAAAAATCAATAACGAGAGGGACCCCTTTGCCACGTAGCAGTGGTAAGGGGTAAGGGGGTAGGTGCAAGTGCGCTCTGATGGACAGGAAGGTGTGAGATGGAAATCTGGATTCCAAGGATTCAGATGAACCAAACCAAAAACCAAATCTCTCCAAAATCCACTTAGCCAGTTGACCTCGAAAACCCTTTAAAACATTCCTCACGTGAACCCCACTACCGTACCCCTATGTGTTCTTTGAATCCTAACCGGTCAACTTTTCGGAATCCTCTAATCGAATGATGTCAACTAAAGTTCTCGAAACCATGCCTCCCAAGACAGACGACCTTGCAAACATCATGTTTTGTTATTATGTTCCTCTAATTGTTTTTGCCTCCGGTTCTTCCACTTGAGTGTATGTATGTTGGACAAATCGGATCAGCGAATTACCAGAGACTGGAATGTATAAAAGGGATGTTTGTTCAGAATGATTCTAATTTAAATTCAATTTTTAAAATGTCTAGGTTCACTGGGAAAGTGGCAATTATCACAGGTAAGCTTTTGTGATCATCCTTATCAGTACCTTATCACCATTAGGATCCTCTAATGGAATCGGCCGGTCTACAGCCCTTCTGCTTGCCAAGGAAGGCGCCAGGGTAACTATCACCGGGAGGAACATCCAGAAGCTTGAAGACGTGAAGCAGGAGATTCTGAAGCTGGGAAGATCTCCAGAAGACCTTAACGTTGTCGTTGGGGATATCACTGATAGCTCCTGTCAGAAAGATCTAGTGGAGTCAACTATCAGCAAGTTTGGCAAGTTGGACATACTCATCAACAATGCCGGAGCATCGTTTTCGGATCCGCAGGGGAGAGTTGGAGTTCAAGTTGGGATTGAAATCTTTGATGAGAATATCAGGTTGAATCTGACAAGTGTAGTGGAGTTGATTCAGAAGTGTAGGCCTCATTTGATAAGGAGCAAAGGGGAGATTGTGAATGTGTCGACGATAGCAGCGGGGCCTCAACCGGTGAGTGATCGAGTCTGGAGCCCATGGGCCCGGAGCCCATGAGCCTAAAGCCCATAAGCCTGAAGCCCATGAGCCTGAAGCCCATGAGCCTGAAGCCCATGAGCCTGAAGCCCATGAGCCCATGAGCCTGAAAGCCTATAAATTTAACTCTCCTCATTTCCAGTTCGTCTTCTACACCTACTACGGTGCCGCCAAAGCCGCCCTCGACCAAATCACTCGATCCCTGGCCCTAGAACTCATTGAACACGACGTCCGTGTCAATTCCGTCAGCCCTGGCCTTATCACCACTGGATTCCTCACTGCCGTCGGAATGCCTGATGAAGCTGTTGCAAAGGCTCAGAACTACTATGGCAGTCATCGAGATTGCATTCCAGTGGGCCATCCTGGAAGCCCAGAAGACGTTGCAATGCTGATTGCGTTCCTGGCTGATAGAAAGTCTTCGGGATTCATTTTAGGACAATCGATTGTGATAGATGGAGGGACTTCGTTGGTTTGTGCGATGGCGTCACATGATATGAATAAGGTGTTGGGGTGATAAGTGATAAGTGATAAAGCTAAATTGATCTGATTTAAAGTTAACAATAAAGTTTCTAATATTGGTACAAAAGTTACACTTCCTACAAAAACACAGTTTCATAAAAAACCGTGTCAAATTATCACAGACCACAAGTTGGCCAAAACCTATATAAACAAATCCCTTCTTGATAGCTGATAAGTCTGTTATCAATGTCCAGATTCACTGGAAAAGTTGCCATTATCACTGGTAAGTCACGATTCTCTGATTGACTGATAAGCTGATAAGTTAAGGATCTTCCAATGGAATCGGCAGAGCTACAGCTCTCCTGTTCGCTCTGGAAGGCGCAAGGGTTACTGTAACCGGTAGAAATGAAGCTCGACTTCAGGAGACCAAGCAAAAGATTTTGGATTCTGGAGTTCCAGAGGACCATGTCCTCACAGTCCGCGCCGACTTGTCCACTGATGCTGGCCAAGATGATCTTATCACCTTCACTATCACCAAGTTCGGGAAGCTAGACATTCTGGTGAACAACGCCGGAGCTGCATTCAATGATGCTCAAGGTCAAGTTGGTGTCTCTCAAGACATATCAGTTTATGATAAGATCCTTCAAATCAACCTTCGATCAGCAGTGACACTAACCCAAAAAGCCAAGGAACACCTCATCGCTTCCAAGGGAGAAGTCATCAATGTCTCGAGCATCGCAGCAGGACCTCAATCTGTAAGTTACTTTTTATCACCTCCTTATCACTCTTATCAGTCCCACAGCTACATCTACTATGGAATGTCAAAAGCCGCATTGGATCAGTTCACCAGGAGCGCTTCAATCGACCTCATCCAATTTGGCGTTAGGGTGAACTCTGTGAGCCCGGGAGGTGTCCGTACAGGATTTGGAGATGCCATGGGAATGCCTGATAAAATGATGGATAAGGTTATCTTTTATCAGTAAGCTCTCTTATCACTGATAATTCAGATGATCGCCCACTTGGAAGCCCATAAGGAATGCCTACCATCTCGTAAAATCGGAGAACCCATGGACATTGCTTATATCATCGCTTTTCTAGCTGATCGGAAGCATTCCTCTTATATCATTGGCCAATCGATAGTCGCTGATGGCGGATCAACACTGATAATGGGCATGAACACTCATGATATCAGCTTATCATCAAAATAAATATATACCTTTCTCACTACGAAAGCTACGAAACCCACAACAAACCACACTTTGAAATGTGTGACCTGACAAATAGTATATAAAGTGTCAGTGAAACCGTCTTATCAGTTTTATCAGTCAATATGTCCCGGTTCGCTGGCAAAGTCGCAATCGTCACAGGTTTTTGATCATTTTCCCATTCTTTTTTTCAAATTGTGAATTCCAGGCTCTTCCAACGGAATCGGCCGTGGAACAGCTCTCCTGTTCGCTCAAGAAGGCGCAAAAGTCACCGTAACCGGCAGAAATGAAGCTAGACTCCAGGAGACCAAGAAGCAGATTTTGGATTCTGGAGTCCCAGAAGATCACGTCCTCGCTGTAGTCGCTGATCTCTCCACTGAAGCTGGTCAAGATGATCTTATCAACTCCACTATCACCAAGTTTGGAAAACTGGACATTCTCGTCAATAACGCTGGAGCTGCGTTCAATGACGAGCAGTTTAACACAGGGGTCTCCCAAAACATATCAGTTTATGATAAGGTTCTTCAAATCAACTTGCGATCAGTTGTGACCTTGACCCAAAAAGCCAAGGATCACCTTATCGCCTCCAAGGGAGAAGTCATCAATGTCTCGAGTATCGCTGCAGGACCACAAGCTGTAAGCCTCCCTCCCTTATCACTGATATAATCCTTATCACCTCCAGGCCCACACCTACATGTTCTACGGAATGTCCAAAGCCGCCTTGGATCAGTTCACCAGAAGCGCTGCAATTGACCTGATTCCCCATGGAGTTCGAGTCAATGCAGTGAGCCCGGGATGTGTGTATACCGGAATTGGAGAGGCGATGGGAATGGGAGAGGATGGGTTCACAAAAGTACTGATAACTGATAAGCCTTAACAGATAGGGGAAAGTAATCAATTGCAAAATTGTAGAGAAGGTTTTGAGCTACAAGTTTGCAATTGACAACTTTTCCCTATCACTGATAGTTCTGAAGATAAAAGAGTGATAAGACAAGGTTGGAGTTTCAGATAATAAAATTCATGGAAAGCCGGAAGGAATGCATCCCAGCTGGGCAGGCAGCTCAACCAGTCGACATTGCTTACATCATCGCTTTTCTGGCTGATCGCAAAATGTCTTCTTATATCATTGGCCAATCGATTGTCGCTGATGGAGGATCATCACTGATAATGGGAATGCAAGCTCATGATATGATGGATGTGTTGAAGGCATGATAAATTGATCAATGTAAAATTTCATGAATACTTCGATAGTGATTGTAATAAATGTTTGTATATCAAATCTGTCAAGAGCACATGATAACATGTTCTTATCAGGTATCAGTCGTTGACTATGATCAGTACGAGCTCGGCGTTTTTTGGGGTTCAGGCTTCCAGGCTTCTCGGGGCTTCTGGATTAGGCTCCAGGCTTCTCGGGGCTTCTGGACCAGGCTCCAGGCTTCCAGGCTTCCAGGCTTCCAGGCTTCCAGGCTT
>LR538955.1:1296924-1325682 GCA_900536315.3 Caenorhabditis becei | reverse complement strand
CCCTCCGTACTGGCGCCCGCAACTCCCATCTCTCTTCTCTTTGTAACAGTACGCTTCGCTGACTAGCCCTCCGTACTGATCATGTCACCTTAACAGTATGTTCTGCTGACTGGTACCTCGTGTGCAAGTCAGCGGAACATACTGTTAAGGGTCGGCTATCCACGGATGCGACAACTTCAGACAAGGATAACAACATCAAAGAAACGAATTGAACTTTATGTACTGATCTCTTATAAAACTCTGTATCTTATCACAATCCCAATAGAGTCGACAGATCATGAGCCTGCATTTCTTGCACCAACGTAGTTCCACCATCAGCGACGATTGATTGACCAATGATGTTAGAAGACAATTTGAGATCAGCAAGGAACAGGCGAACATTGGCAGCGTCTTCCAGACAGCTAGCAACATCAGAAGGGATGCATTCCTTGTGGGATTGGAGAAAGTTGTAGAACTAAAAAAGATCTCATGAAGATAATAAGATCAGAAGTCTCTTCACCTTCTCCGCCGCTCGATCAGGAATTCTCATTGTATCAAAGTCCTCAGTTAGGACAAATAAAAGATTTGCCTAATATGACACAACTCCGTCGGTACGGAAACTTGTGCAATATACAACTCGATCAGGAAAACATGTGACTCCTTTGGCATTGTGTAGAAGCGAGTATTATGTAAATAGATAGAGTTCCCGTTCTGGTGAGCCGATTCCCAGTTTTCGTCTTCTGGACCAACGAGACCAATCTTGTCGATAAAAGAGGAGAGCAGTTCTCTCATTTGAGCTTCATTGTGATTTACTGAAACGTTGAAGTTTCATGAGAAGCTCTTGTTCGCACCTGACCTTCCACTTCAAACTGTATCGCATGAATGTTCTTCTCAAATGCAATCCTTGTAAACACCAGTGCTAGTTCTGTATTGTAGTTTTCATGAGCCACTTCCATGACAATATTTTCACCCAAAACCACACGAAAAGACTTCTTCATAATGACCATTGTCACTAATCGATGCTTCTTTCCATCCAAGTTCTGTTCCAACACTTGTCGCATGATATCCGGGTCATTTTTGATTTGAATTTTGAGTTGTCCATTCAGGAATCTGTTAAATCCGCTAAGCAAAAAGTCAAAACCGGATTGATCATTGAAAATGGCTTCCTCTCGGACCAATTGGCTAGTCTCCAAGATGTCCAGTTCCTCTGGAAGTTTGGAATTGGAATTCAAGCTTAAAAAGATAACATCTACCTTGAAAAAGCAGCTTGAATCTGACAAATCCCATTGATTCCTGTTTGATTCTTGGTCGTACAATGTCCCGTATAGATAGCCGACTCAATGACTGAACCTGGTTTCGGAAGTTCCCAGGTTTCTTGAGTTCCAGGAGCACAGCAGGTTGGAGAAGTTCAGGGAAACAAGAATGGGTAACTGTTTCAATAAAACTATCCATTTTGGGAAGGACGAGAGGCTTTTGGAATAGTGAGCAGAGAGGAGGAAAAGAGCAAGGACCCTCCTAAATGGGCAGCATGTCTCGTTTTGTGAAGCATTCTAATTCTCTTGGCGAGGGGGTAAGATCGATAGAAGGAATGGGAGAGGTGAAGCGTGGGGATGGATGCAATTTCGAGTTGCATTCTCTTTCACTAGTTTCAGGACAAACTGATTGCATTGGGAAAAGTAGATCGCTGAAGGAAATAGGAATAGATAAGCAAAAAGGAACTGATAATGTTGTGATGAACCAAAGGTTGGCACAAAAAGATTGGTAAGATATTGGCATCGTTCCCAAAAGAGATGTCAAAGTGTGATTAGCAACTACATACATTGATGAAGGTTCGTGGGTTCATGAAAGAATCGGCGGAAGTGGATAGTTTTTTGATCAACCTGATTTTGAACTGCTTAATGATGGATCATTTTGCAGAAACTCGGTTATCTTTACTATTACTAATTACTAATTGAAAACTTCTGTGTGTCTGTCTTTCTGTCCGCGGCTGTTTCTCAGCAACCAGTGGACCATTTTCGTCGTTCTTTGGCAGGAAGGTCAGGTCCTATTCGAACTCGGTGCACGAAAATTTTATAAGGGTTCGTTATTTTGTAAACAGGTCAGGACCGCAAAATAGGCATTTCAGGCCCGTTTTCCCATGTTCATTTCTAAAAACTAGGATGTCGGCCACGTTCAATTTTTGAATTTCGCGCTTTTCAACGTGAGGAAACGGAGCCGAAGCCGGGCTGTGGAGACGGCGTGACTTTTGGAACTATCTGCGCAAATGGACAGTTTGCGGACAAGAGGGCACATAGACAATGAGGTGAATTGGGCGCGGATTCGGTTCCTCCGAGCCACAGAAAAGTTGTGCAGTCCGAAAATATGTTCTCCTTTGGCAATCAGAGACACATTTACCTTTCTTTCGAGTTAATACGGCAGTCAGGAGGTGTTTCAAACTCTGGACACATTCTGTTATCAGCAACGGATAAGGACCACTGATAAGGCCAGTAGCCCGAGAGGAAAGCTTATCAGTGATAGCTGAAGTTCAAATTGAAGCAAGAGGAGCCGTTTCATTCCGCGGGCGGCGGCCGCAGGTGGACTGGCAGAGCGTGGCTACGTGGCGTAACATTGGAACAACGCGCGGGCTCAACCCACAAAAAAAACGAGCCGAAAGCAGAAAAGTGTCTGTTTTGAACGGTTTGCGCAAATGACAAGGGAGAAGCAGTAGCAATGCCGTGGTCACTAGGCCAACCGGGGACCTTATCAGTGATAGCTGATACTGAAGTGAAGCTCTTCTCACTCCACAGCCTAGGGTAAACCTTTTTTCAATGCGCCCATCCCCATTTGAAATCACACACCCAAACTCACCCAGAAGGCGCAGCCGGCAGCATGCCTTTTGGTACACAATATTATGAAAAATGCGGGAAATTGAACGGACAGGCCAGGTGCCGTGCTGGGCTGTGATAACCGGAAGTGCCGGATTGATAAGGGAGTTGACAAACTGGGTAAGAGATTGACGGATTTGTGAGGGGAGGTGAGGGACTGAATTGATTCAACATTCGTTCACTTTCTCGGTTAGGGGAAGATATCTCAATTACTCGGACTAAGTTCAGATCATTTATAAAATACAGAATGTTTGGAAAAACGTGTAATTTGGGTACACTTCTCACGCCGATCGAGACGTTTTAATTGAGACGAGAAGAGGGCACGTTTGAGGTAGACGGAGAGACAGAGTTGTCGGTGGGTTTGTCGGAAAGTGGGATGGTGCTTGAGTGCGGCTTGTTTCGGATCGTTGACGAAATGTTCATGACCGTCTGCTTGAATCCGGTGACGCCATCTACAGTTTTTTCTAGAGAAACAAACAGCTGGTCAATCCCTGTTTCCAGCGTTTCCTTTGTGATATCTTTTGCTTTACGAAGCGTTGCATGAACCTTATCTTGAACATCAGCACAAGCAGCGTCAACGACTTCTTCAGGATCGTTTGCAACTCCTTTCTTCACTTTGTTCATCCATTCATTCATCTGCTCTTTGAACGAATCAATCGCCGGTTTTCCCTGTTTCGTATGGAAATTCTAAAAGTTTTAAGTACATAATAACATCTAAACGTCATTAGTTTTACCTTCAGTTTTTCGAAGAATCCAGGAGAGCCTTCATTCGACGAGATGGCTTGTTCACGGTCAGGTTCCTCAGTGAATGTCACGTAGAAGTGGCCAGCTCGTCCAAACAAGTCGCCGGACAGCATCCACGTGGCCGAATCAATAGTTGAGAATTTCAGAACTTGGGAAACCTCATGTTTTCCGTCTCTTTGGAGTGAGACAGTCACATCCGACTTTGCAGAGCTGGTAACTCGAGTGGAACTCAGCTGCGTTTCTTCTCCTTCAAATGTCAGTTTGACGATACTGCAAAAATGGGAAATGACATGTCAAAAAAGTACCTTACAATTCCACAGATTCCAGGCGCACAAGGAACGGAGAAGACGACTCGTTCTTCTGAACACGGTAAGTTTTGCCCACTTTGCTAAGAGTGGGCATTGTTGTTGTTGAATAGAGGAGTTGGCTGTAAATTTTGCTTTAGAGTCCCAGGGCTGATAAATTTAAACAAAAAACAAGAGATTTGGAGGAACATAACGATTTATTGGCCAATTATCCACCAGAAGGGGCAGATAACAGTACAATACACTAAAAAGAACAATCAAAAGGACAACACAAACGGAGTCTTCACTCCAAAACCTGATTATTTGATCTGGGCACCTTGGCCGCAGCCAACTCTCAATCAAAATTCGCTTTGGCGCGCGAGCACTAAAGAGAGCGCAGCGTAGTGTCGTAGGGTCAAATAAACATAACACTAGACTACAATGAGATCATATTCACAGTGATACGGGCTTGATTCTCGGGCACTGCACTTTTGCTCCCATCCATTGAGACACCGCAAACTCTTCTGATGTTGACCTCATCCTTCTTCAAGGCGTCGATCAAGTAGTTCGCCAACTCCTCGTTGGACTTCATCTGTTTTTCAAGATCAATTGGATCCTCTGATCACCACTGCTCTTCCACGGGTGCGTAACTGTCGGGAACGCTTCCCTCCAGTTCTCGTAGATCTCCTGCACTTCAGGCGTTCTGCATCAAATGATCCCAGGAACAATCACCACGCCTTTCTTATGATCCAAGAACTCGTTGATCATTGATCTAGCCGCTTCGTTGTACTTCCGGTCTTCTGTGATGTTCACGACCGCCGATCTTCGTCACCTCTGCGTCATTGTATTTTTTGTGGAAGCTCGGCAATACTGCTCGTCGAACTTCATAAATCGCTGCCGCCTGGATTCCCATTCGAGGCATCACGATCACCAATCCCTGCTTCATGTTCACCTTCCTTGGTTAAACTCGGCTCCAGCTTCATCACGAACGTTTTTATTCAAGTCGTTCGACTTATACTTCTGCTTCTGGCGTCCTGCGTACTTCTGCTCCTTCTGGGTATTCACCACTGGAGTCTCCTGATTTTGGTGAGCTTTTGTCTCTGTTTCACGTAGAACAGTAAGGAGCCAGGTTTAGTTCAGTAACACATCGTGATTTTGTTAAAGCAATCAAGTGTTCGTTGTTACTCACTGTTCCAGTGTTTTTTCTGTTTTTTTAAAACCTCTTCTTTACAATTAGTAGACTTTTTTCAGCAGCAGTACTCTTCGCTGTATGGCCCTCCGTTCTTGCACTACTCAATATCAAAGAACACGAATTGAACTTTATGAACTGATCTCTAATAAATCAATCTTATCACAATCCCAAAAGAGTCGACAGATCATGAGCCTGCATTCCTTGAGCCAACGTAGTTCCACCATCAGCGACGATTGATTGGCCAATGATATAAGAAGACAGCTTGCGATCAGCAAGGAACAGGATGATATTGGCAATGTCTTCCGGACGGCCAGCAACTTTGGCAGGGATGCATTCCTTGTGGGATTGGAGGAAATTGTAGAACTGAAAAAATCTAGATCAGAATATCAGAAGTCTCCCCACCTTCTCCGACGCTCCATCAGGCATTCCCATCGCATCAAAGAATCCTGTCAACACCACTCCAGGGCTAACCGAGTTAACCCTAACCCCATGTTGAATCAGGTCAATCGCTGAGCTTCTGGTATACTGATCCAGAGCGGCTTTGGCGATTCCATAGTAAACATAGTCGGGTTGAGCTTGTGGGCCAGCTACGATGCTAGAGACATTCACAATTTCTCCTTTGGAAGCGATCAAGTGGGGTTTCACTTTCTGGGTCATTTCAATGACGGTTTGAAGGTTGGTTTGGAGGGTTTTATGGTAGGTTTCGATGCTTTGATCAGTTCCAATTCGGCCTTGGGGATCGGTGATGGCAGCGCCGGCGTTATTGATCTGAAGAATCTAGGTCAGTCTGGGTCAATTTCAAGTGAATCTAGGTCAATGTCAGGCCAGTCTAGGCCAATATAGGTCAATTTCAAGCCAATTTAGGTCAATTTCAGACCAATCTAGTCCCCCTAACTTACCAACACATCAATCCCTCCGAATTTTGCCAGCGTCGAGTTGACAATCTCATCCTGTCCTTCACAAGTCGTCAAATCCGCCACCACCGCATTCACCTTGCCACTTCCAGCCTTCAGAATCATCCGCTTCGTCTCTTCAACTCTCTCCGCATTCCTCCCGGTCACTGTGACATTGGCACCTTCTTCAGCGAACATGAGGGCGGTGGCTCTACCGATTCCATTGGAGGATCCGGTGATGATGACGGTTTTGTTGGAGAAGCGGGGCATGTTGGGATAGTTGGGAAGGGGGTTGAGGTGATGAATGAATGAAGAGGTTTGAAAAAGGCAGGGGCAATTGGAAAAGTCAACAATGTCCTTGGCAAATAAAACCACAAGTCAAATAGTAAAGGAAAGGGTCACATAACCTTCAATGGAACCCTATAGATAGTTCTATAAAAGATAAGATAACACCTTATCAGTGAGGCACCCCTGGTCCTGAGGTCAGGGACACTGGAGATATTCCAGCCGGCGTTTGTGTTCGAAAAACTTTCTTAATGTCCCTCTTGATGTTCGAATCATAAATTATCAAAATATAAGGCAGGGCCAAGGTGGAGAGAAGCTTACGAGAGGTGTAATAATGTGAGCCGCAGTGATGAAATTCTCGTGTTTTTCACATTTGGTTTGAGTGATCTTTTGGGAAGGTTTTGAACTTCCAGACCTAACTAATAGAAGCAGAATTCACTTGGACCACTTCTACAGGTGTTTGGAAAACTTTCTGAATGTCCCTTTTGATGTTCGAATCATTGATTATCAAGATGTAAGGCAGGGCCAAGGTGACCTGAAGGAATTTGTAATGAGCTGTTTGTTATCAACGATTACCATATCAGAACTGAAGCTCAGAATGTCAAAGCGATTATCAATTATCACAGATGGCAGGAAGTTTAAAGCTCCGTTCAGGGCTCCGATAATTGTCCAGAACAAGATTCCAGTGTAGATGGCGCAATAGGTCAGGGCAATTTTAGTGAGCTTCTTGCTGATTCCCCGATCATTGGTGGAGAATGCTTAAAGTTTCTTATCATACTGTTTATCAGTCATAACTTACTTCTAATCTTCCTAGAAACCAGGTGATAAGTCGAGATGCTGATTCCCAGCAGCAATAGAAAATAGATTGATACAAAAACCGCTGTTTGATACATTGCCCTGTCAATAACTCCTGTATCCCAGTAAGCCACCAACGTCCCGTTTTCAATTTTCATTTCAATTGCTTTTCCAGGAATTGTCAATTGCGGAATGATACTGTAGATTGCACTGATAAGACCAAAGATTGGGTAGTAGCGGGACCAGGATTTCTCATGGCTTTGGAAATAGACAACTGAAGTGATCCGATGGATGTTGAGGGCGACGGCGGAGCAGAATTGCATGTGCATGAAGAAGGCGGTGGCGGATTGGGATAGCGAAACGATTCCGGGGAATTTGGATTCTAGGGACTTGAGGATTCTGACGCCGACTGGATGCTTATCGAATCGCAAGGCAATCCAAGTGTTGAGGTAGCAGAGGATGTTCTGGAAGATGAGGTGATAACTGATAAGGTATCAGAAATAGAGGAAACTGATCAATTGCAAAGTTATAGAGGAGGGATTTATCTACAAATTTGCAATTGATGACTTTTTCCTATATCTGATAGCTTATCAGTTATAAGGCTTACCGTAAAGAGATCGAGTTGAACAAGTCGATAGAAGGAGTTCTTGTAGTTCTTCCCAATTCCCAGGAAGAACAGAAAGAAGATCATGAGCAGAAATGAAGGAATTCCATAACATAAAAAGATAATGGTTACGATTTGAGTATGAGGAACCGAGGAATCGAGTTCCATGGACTCAGGGCCATTCATGTTTGGAATTTGGAGTGGTTGAAGCGGAATTTTGGAGGAGAGAGGCTTACGAGAGGTGTTATTATACGCGCCGCACTGATGACATTCTCTTGTTTTTCACATTTGGTTTGAGTGATCTTTTGGGAAGGTTTTGGGCTTCCAGACCTAACTAATAGAAGCAGAATTCACTTGGACCACTTCCACAGGAGTTTGGAAAACTTTCTGAATGTCCCTTTTGATGTTTGAATCATAAATTATCAAAAAATAAGGCAGGGCCAAGGTGACCTGAAGGAATTTGTAGTGAGCTGATTGTTATCAGTGATTACCATATCAGAATTGAAAGTCAGAATGTCGAAGCGATTATCAATAATCACTTCTGATAGGAAGCGAAGATTTTCATTCAGGGCTCCGATAATTGACCAGAGCAAGATTCCAGTGTAGATTGCACAGTAGGTCATGGCGATTTTAGTGAGCTTCTTGCTAACTCCTCTATCATCGCTTGTGATAGCTGAAGTTTCTTATCACTTCTTATCAGTCCCTATCACTTACTCCTAATCTTTCTAGAAACAAATACATAGGTCGCGATGCCAATTCCCAAAAGCAAAATAAAATAGACCAATACAAAAACCGCCGTTTGATACATTGCCCTATCGATAAGTGATCTATCCCAGTGAGATACCAACGTCCCGTTTTCAATTTTAAAATCAATGCCTTTCCCAGGAATCGCCAATTGCGGAATGATACTGTAGATAGCACTGATAACGCCAAAGATTGGGTAGTAGCGGGACCAGGATTTCTCATGGCTTTGGAAATAGACAACTGAAGTGATCCGATGGATGTTGAGGGCTACGGCAGAGCAGAATTGCATGTGAATAAAGAAGGAAGCCGTGGATTTGGAAAAAGTTACAGATCCGGAAAAAGTGGATTCAATTGATTTAAGGATTTTGATGCCGGCTGGATGCTTATTGAATCTAATAGCCACCCAGGAGTTGAGGTAGCAGAGGATGTTCTGGAAGGTGATAACTGATAAACTATGAGAGATAGGAGGAAGTTGTTAATTGCAAAGTTGTAGAGAAGGTTTTGTTCCACAAGTTTGCAATTGATGGCTTTTACCTATCACTGATAGTTCTGGAGATAGGGGAGTGATAAGACTCACAGTAAGGAAATCCAGTTGAACAAGCCGATAAAAGGAGTTCTTGTAGTTCTTCCCGATTCCAAGATAGAAAACGAAGAAAACCATGAGCAGAAAAGAAGGAATGCCATAACATAACTGGACAATAGTTATAATTTTGTTATGAGTAGTCGAGGAATCGAGTTCCATGGACTGGGAACCATTCATATTTGGAATTTGGAGTGGTTGAAGCGGGAAAGGAAGCTTACGAGAGGTGTAATTATGGGCGCTGAACTGATGACATTCTCATGTTTTTCAAATTTAGTTTGAGTGATCTTTTGGGCTTCCAGGCTTCCAAACTTCTAACTAATAGACGCAGAATTCACTTGGACCACTTCTACGGGAGTTCGAAAAAACTCTTTCAAATCCCTTTGAACATTCAGATCATTGAGTAAAAGAATATAAGGAAGTGCTAATGTGATCTGAAACCCATTCTCAGTGTGCCTTATCTTATCTCTTATCAGTCACCATATCACTGAAGAAAACCAAGAAGACTGGAGTGTATTCAACTAGGATATCTGGTAGCAACCCGAAAACTTCATTCAGAGTGCCTAGGATTCCAAATAATAGGATTCCGGAGTAGACGAAGCAGTAGGTCAAGGCGATTTTTGTAAGCTTCTTACTGATGCCCCGGTCATCAGAAGTGACACCTGAAGTTTACTGATAAGGTGATAAGCTTCCAGACTCACTTCTAATCTTCTTTGACACAATGATAAAGGTTGCTATTCCAATGATAAGGAGGAGCGCGAAATAGATCACTGAAAAAGCGGCAACTTGGAAAAAGGTCTTTTCCATGACTTCTGTATGATAAGTTGTCATCAGTGTCCCATTGATAATCTCTATATCAACCATTCTCCCAGAAATTGATAACAATGGAAGGGTACTGTAGATAGCACTGATAACGCCAAAAATTGAGTAGTAGCGGGACCAGGATTTCTCATGGCTGTCGAAGTAGACAACTGAAGTGATCCGATGGATGTTCAAGGCGACGGCGGAACAGAATTGCATGTGCATGAAGAAGGTGATAAGGAGTTTGGCAAATGATAAGATTCCGGGGATTGTGGATTCCATTGCTTTGAGAATCATGACTCCGGAGAGATGTTTTTCCATGCGTAATTCGATCCAGGTGTTCAGGTAGCAGAGGATGTTCTGGAAAGGATTCTTATCACGGCCATAACTGATAAGATATCAGAGATAGAAAAAAGTTGTCAATTGCAAAGTTGTAGTGCAGGTTTAGAGCTACAAGTTTGCAATTGATAACTTTCCTCTATCTCTGATAGCTTATTAGTTATGCCACTTACAGTAAGGAGGTCCAGCTGAACAAGCCGATAAAATGAGTTCTTGTAGTTCTTCCCGATTCCCAGGAAGAACAGAAAGAAGATCAAGAGCAGAAAAGAAGGGATCTCATAAACCAGTTGAATCACTGTTATCACTTTATCAGTAGTGCTCGGGAAAACCAGCTCCATAGAGTTGGTGCCATTCGGGGACATTGAAAAAGTGGGGAGTTGGAGCTATATAAGTGAAGTTTTGGCACTGATCTCTCAGAAAAGGTGCCAATTTTCTGATGGAAAGGTTGGAATCTTGCTCAAAATGTCATTTATTGGTAGAACTTGAAGAAACGAAAATATTAGTTGTTCCATCGGTTCTTCGCCACGAAAACATTTGGAGCATGTCCCGTCGGACATTGGAGTCAAAGATCAGAAGAACATACGGTAGGGCCAGTGTCATCTGAACCTTATCACCTTATCACTATTTCTTATCACTGGCTCACCATATCAGATGAGAACATCAATAGATCCGAGTTTATCACTAGAATGATATCAGGAAGGAACCAGAGATAGTTGTTGAGCGCTGTGATAACGCTCCAGAGGAGGATTCCAGTGTAGACTGAGCCGTAGGTCAAGGCAATTTTGGTGAGCTTCTTGCTAACGCCTCTGTCGTCATTGTTGTAAGCTAAATTTTATCAGTGATAAGGATCTTGCTGATAAAACATTGTGAAGCTTACTCTTTATCACCCTGGAAACCATTACCGCTGTAGTCAATCCTATCACTATCAACAAGATAAAATAGACTACTGATAAGACAGCGGTTTGAAAAACCGCTTGACCCAACGCTTCCAAGTGATAAGTCACTGTTAAGGTGTCATTGATAACACTGACTTCAACTGATCTTTCCGAAATGAAAAGATCCGGGAGGAGGCTGTAAATGGCGGTGAGCAAGCCGTAGAGAAGGTAGAATCGGGACCAGAACTGGAAAGATCAATGGGATTAGAGCGCAGCGTCATATCAGTTATCAACTTATCAGTGATAAGTTATCACTAACCTTTTCATACTTGGAAAAGAACACAGTGGAGGTAATTCTATGAATGCTGAGAGCAGCTGAGGAGCAGAATTGCATGTGCATGAAGAAGTTTAGGCCAATTTTGGAGATTCCTATCAGTCCGGGAATCAGTGATTCTAGGGCTTTGAGGAATAGCACTCCAGATGGGTGTTTTTCAATTCGCATTCCTATCCAGGTGTTGAAATAGCAAAGGATGTTCTGAAAGGGTCCTTATCACTGAATCACTGATATCTGATAAGCCACAAGAGATAATGGGAAGTAATCAATAGCAAAGTTGTAGAGGAGGTAATAAGCTACAAGTTTGCAATTGATCACTTTTTGTTATCTCTGATAGCTTATCAGTTATGACAGTGATAAGACAGCCGTTGAAATAGCAAAGTTGTTTTGGAAAAAGATCGGGACTTTCTTATCACTTCCATAACTGATTAGTTATCACAGATAGAAAAAAGTGATCAATTGCAAAGTTGTAGAGGAGCTTTTGTTCTACAAGTTTGCAATTGATCACTTTTCTCTATCTCTGATTGTTCTGGAGATAAGAGAGTGATAAGACTAACAGTAAGGAGATCCAGCTGAACCAATCGGTAGAATGAGTTGGAATAGTTTTTGGAGCAACCCAGGAAGAAGAAAAACAGAATCATAAGAAGGAATGATGGGATTCCATATATCAGTTGAATCAGTGTTATCACTTTGGCAGCAGTACTCGGAAATACAAGTTCCATGGAGATAGAGACAGATTTCGGGGTTGAAGAGGACATCTTTCTGATTCAGCGTCTGAATTTTTGGTTTTAGGGGCATGGAAATTGGCGGGTTTGGAGCCAAGGGGCAATTAGATTGTGGGCTAGAGTTTGCGCGTGTTGAAAGGTGGAGGAAGTTGTTTATCAGGAAATCAAATATCAACTGATAAGGAAAAGGCCACTGAGTGAGCTAGAACCCAAGTTGTTCTAACTTGTCTTGGTTTCAGCTGCTAGCTAGACAAAGCTATTTTTGCTTCCAAGTTGGTTTGATGATGTGAAGTGATAAGCTGATAAAGCCTTTATCGATTCGAAGAGCTTGAAGACACAAAAATTGGCTCACTGCCAAGTAACTGTTTCTTTCTAAACATTTGCAGCATATCCCGTCGAACATTGGAGTCATAGATCAAAAGGATGTAGGGAAGGGCTAGGGTCATCTGAAGTGATTAGGATATCAGTTGACTGATAAGATAAGGGCCTACCATATCAGAGCAGAACATCAAAAGATCCGAGTTGATATCTTGAATGCTGAGAGGAAGGAAGTGGAAATAGGTGTCAATTGAGCAAACAACGCTCCAGAGAAGTATTCCAGTGTAGACTGAGCAGTAGGTCAATGCGATTTTGGTGAGCTTTTTACTGATCCCTCGGTCGTCCGCGTTGTAAGCTAGATGTTATCAGTGATAACAATCAATTTTACCGCAACACTTACTTTTGATAGTCCTGGAAACCATGACCGCTGTGATAAGCCCTATCACTAGAATCAAGAGAAAGTACACTAGTGATAAGATGGCGGTTTGCAAGAGTTGCTTATCAAGAACATCCAAGTGATAGGTGGCTGTTAAGGTGTCATTGATAAGACTGATACTGTAAGCTCTCCCAGAGAGGAAGTTGATTGGGAGGGTACTGTAGATGGCGGTGATCAAACCGTAGAGAATGTAAAATCGGGACCAGAACTGGAAATGTTGATAATTGATAAGAGATATCAGCTTATCACTAACCTTCTCATAACTTGAGAAAAAGACAGTTGAGCTGATCCGATGAAGGCTTAGAGCCGCGGAAGAGCAGAATTGCATGTGCATGAAGAAGTTGAGCATGGTGATGGAAAAATCTACTGATCCAGGGAGAAGCTTTTCGATTGATTTGAGAATTATCACTCCAGATGGGTGTTTGCCGATTCGAAGGCCAATCCAGCCGTTGAAATAGCAGATGATGTTCTGGAAAGGGTCCTTATCACTAAATCACTGATATCTGATCAGTTATGAGAGATAGGAGAAAGTTGTCAATTATAAAGTTGTAGAGGAGGTTTAGAGCTACAAGTTTGCAATTGATCACTTTTTGCTATCTCTGATAGCTTATCAGTTATAGAGACTTACAGTAAGAAGATCCAGTTGAACTAGTCGATAGAATGAGTTGGAATAGTTTTTGGAGCAGCCGAGGAAGAAGAAAAACAGAATCATCAGCAGGAAAGACGGGATTCCATATATCAGTTGAATCAGTGTTATCACTTTGAGGGCAGTTCCCGGGAAAAAAAGCTCTAAATCGACAGTGAAGGTGTGGGAATCCGAGGACATCTTCTAGAATCTGAAGCCTTCCTAGTCATGAGGGAAGGCATGAAATTGGTATGTTGTCGGCGACTGGAAGTGGCAATTAGATTGCTTGGACGGGAGCTGAAGTTTGCTCTTTCCTGCTTACCAGCTTATCACCTGCTAGACAGAGCAGACAGCTGGAAAAGCGATCCTATTCTTATCACTATGATATCAGAAGAGCCATGAGAGATAGAAAAGAGTTATCAATTGCGGAGTTGTAGAGGAGATGATAAACTACAAGTTTGCAACAGATCACTTTTCTCTATCTCTGATAGCTTATCAGTTATGACAGTGATAAGACTTACAGTGGAAATGACTAGTTCATTTGTTATCAGTGATAAGGAAACAGACAATTTAAGATTGAACAGCTGAATTAGCAGAGACAAAGACTAGACTAGCTTCTCCGGAAGATTGTCTCTTGAACATTTGCATAACATCCCTCCTAACGTTCATGTCGAAAATCAGAAGGATGTAGGGAAGGGCGATGATCATCTGAAGTGATAAAGTTGTCATTTAGGTGATAAGAAGCAATCACCATGTCAAAAGCAAAGAGCCAGATGATAAAGGTGTTATCAGCGATGATAACTGGCTGCCAGGGGATAATAGTGTTCAGGAAGACTAGAACACTCCAGAGAAGGATTCCAGCGTAGATTGTGCAGTAGGTCAGGGCGATTTTGGTGAGTTTTTTGCTGACTCCACGGTCGTCGGCGTTCATAGCTGATAAGAAGTGATAAGCTGGTAACAACTTTTCTGACCTACTTCTAATCTTTTTCGACACTGAATACGCTGCATACAATCCAATTATCAGTAGCAGAAAGAAGTAGATTACAGAGTAAAAAGCAGTGAGACTGAAGGCTCTGATAGTGAGGTCGACGTGTCTGGTGGCTGTTAGGGTGCCATTGATAACACTGATAAAGTAGGTCTTGCCGGAGAATTGCATCAGGAGGGTACTGTAGATGATGCAGATCAGGTAGTAGAGAGGGTAGAAGCGGAGCCAGAACTGATAAGGATTTATGATAAGAAGGGGAGATGATAAGGAAGCTCACCTTCTCCGACTTGAAGACAAACTTCACTGATGTGATGCGATGCAAGCTTAACACTATGGCGGAGCAGAATTGCATGTGCTGGAAGAAAGAAGTGAGGGCGTTGGACCAATCTAGCAAACCAGGGAGAGTAGATTCTATGGATTTCTGAATCTGAACTCCTGTTTGAATCTTCTCGAATCGAAGGGAGATCCAGTTGTTTATGTAGCAGAAGATGTTCTGGAAGATTAGGTGATAACTGATAAGCTATCAGAGAAAGGGGGAAGTGATCAATTGCAAAGTTGTAGAGGAGGTGATAAGCTACAAGTTTGCAATTGATCACTTTTCCCTATCTCTGATAGCTTATCAGTTATAACAGTGATAAGACAGCCGTTGAAATATCAAAGGATGTTCTGGAAAGGCTTCCTTATCACTGCTATAACTGATTAGCTATCAGATATAAGAAAAAGTTGACAATTGCAAAGTTGTAGAAAAGGATTTGAGCTACAAGTTTGAAATTGATAACTTTTCCCTATCTCTGATAGCTTATCAGTTATGACAGTGATAAAACTCACTGTAAGGAGATCCAGTTGAACAAGCCGATAAAATGAGTTTTTGTAGTTTTTAGAGCATCCCAGAAAGATAAGAAAAATGATAAGAAGTAGGAAGGATGGGATTCCATAAATCATTTGGATAATTGTTATCACTTTCGCAGAAGTCGTGGTTTCTTCGATTTCCAGGGGGAATACCTGAATCGATGGGAGCGAGGACATGTTGAACAGTGATAGCGTATCACTGATAAGAAGTGATAAGAAGTGATTTTGAGCTAGAACTTTGAAATAGCGGAAATTGGTGGTTGAGCGCCAAAATCTGAGCACAAAAAGTAGTCAATTGAGTTTTGCGGAATTGCTTTTGGAATGTAAATTCGGAACTTTTTTATTTTAGTGATAAATTTATAAGTGGTTATCAGTTCTGAACAAATGGAGTTGTTGATATAAAAACTTGACTCGTTCCACTGGCAGTTTGTCTTTTGAGAAGTTGTACCACATCCCTTCTCACATTTACATCGTAGATCAAAAGGATGTAGGGAAGGGCCAAGGTGAACTGAAGTGATAAAGTTATCAGTGAAATGATAAGAAAAGAACCTACCATATCAGAAGAGAAGAGTAGAATGGTAAAGTTGTTATCAGCGATGATATCCGGCTGCCAGGGGATGATAGTGTTGAGAGTGGTTAGAACGCTCCAGAGAAGGATTCCAGAGTAGATTGCGCAGTAGGTGATGGCGATTTTAGTGAGCTTTTTGCTGATTCCACGGTCGTCGGAGCTCAGGGCTGATAACAACTGATAAGAGATAAGGATAGTGATAACCTACTTCTGATCTTCTTGGCTACAAGATAAGCTGCAAACAACCCAAAACCTAGGAGTAGTGAGAAGTAAGCAATTGAGTAGATTGCGGAGAGTTTGACAGATCTGGCGTCAAGAATCGGGTAATAGGTGGCTGTTAGTGTGCCATTGATAACACTGATAAGGTAGGATTTCCCGGAGAATTGCATCAGGAGGGTACTGTAGATGACACAGAGCAAGCCGTAGAGAGGGTAGAAGCGGAACCATAACTGATATGAATTAGTGATAAGAGAAGTTTTGTATTGGGCTCACTTTTTCGTAGCTAGTGAAAAACTTCACTGATGTGATTCTATGTAGGCTTAACACTATGGCGGAGCAGAATTGCATGTGCATGAAGAAGTTGGTGAGGGCGTTGGACCAGTCTAGCAAGCCAGGAATGGTGGATTCGATGGATTTTTGAATTCGGTTTCCTGTGTTGGTTTTCTCGAGGCGGAGGGCTATCCAGGTGTTGAAGTAGCAGAGGATGTTCTGGAGGTGATAACTAATAAGCTATCAGAGATAAGGAAGAGTTGTCAATTGCAAAGTTGTAGAGAAGGTGATAAGCTACAAGTTTGCAATTGACAACATTTTTCTATCTCTCATATCTTATAAGCTATCAGAGATAGCAAAAAGTGATCAATTGCAAACTTATAGCTTATCACATTCTCTACAAGTTTGCAATTGATCTCTTTTCCCTATCTCTGATAGCTTATCAGCTATGAAGCTTACCGTAAGAAGATCCAGCTGGACGAGCCGATAAAATGAGTTTTGATAGTTCTTGGAGCACCCGAGGAAGAAAAGGAAAGAAATGAGCATTAGGAAAGATGGGATGCCATAAACCAATTGAATAGTGGTTACCACTTTAGTAAAAGTGGTTGCTGATTCGATTTCCAGAGGGAATATCTCAACGGAAGACATGCGGAAGAAGAATGTGAATCGGTTTATCGAACTTCATAATTATATTTATTCGAAGGTGAACATGAAAATTATAGGGTGGGTCACAAAATCTGGTCAACAACTCGCTTGCTCGCGGAGCACAAGATTTTTCAGCTGTCTGGTCATGATTCATAACTGATAAGGTTATCAGTTAAAGTTTGCTGTACTTGGGGACACGAACACTGCAAGTCGGCTTCCAGGGTTGCTTCTCGGTTTTTTGAAAGCGAGGTTCCTATCGAAGATTATCAGAATGTAGGGCAGGGAGAGGGTCATCTGAAAATGTGGATTCTGAAGTCAGAATTCTGAATTCAGAAGGCTAACCGCATCAGAAGAGAACATGAGGATGTCCAACTTGTAGGTTGTGAAGAGGGCTGGAAGGAATGGGAAGTAGGAGTCGATGGATCGGACGATGCTCCAGAGAAGGATCCCGGTGTAGAGGGTGCAGTAGATGAGGGTGATTCTGGAGAGCTTGCGGCTCAAGCCATTGTCCACGTTGTTAAATCCTAAACTGATAAAGTGATAAGCTTCTGATGAGACCCAACCTTTGACAATCTTAGAGATTAGAAACGCTGTGATCAAGCCTAGCGCTAGGATACTAAGGAAGTAGAAAGCTGAGCAGACTGCATTGAGGAAAAGCAGATCTGACATCACATCCATGTGATAAGAAGCTGATAAGGTCCCATTGATAAGGGTTACTTCAGCGGCAAATCTGTGGATCCAAAGGAGTGGGAGGGTGCTGTAGAGGATGGAGAATAGGGCGTAGAGGAGGTAGCAGCGGGACCAGTTCTCAAAAATGTTATCAGTTAGGTCATAGTGATAAGGATATGGGTTACTCTTTCGTAATTCTTGTAGCAGATCACTGAAGAGATTCTATGGAGGTTTAGCGCCATTGAAGAGCAGAATTGCATGTGTAAGAAGAAGTTGAGGAGAAGCTTCGAGAAGCTCAAGGATCCCGGGATCAGTGATTCCAGAAGTTTTAGAAGATCAACTCCGATTTGATGTTTTTCAAGTCGGATTCCGATCCAGGTGTTGAAATAGCAAAGGATGTTCTGCAAAGGGACCTTATCACTAAACCACTGATATCTTATCAGCTATCAGAGATAGAGGAAAGTGATCAACTGCAAAGTTGTAGAGGAAGTTTTGATCTACAAGTTTGCAGTTAACAACTTTTTTCCATCTCTCATATCTTATCAGCTATCAGTGATAGCAAAAAGTGATCAATTGCAAACTTGTAGCTTGAAACCTCCTCTACAACTTTGCGATTGACAACTTTTCCCTATCTCTGATAGCTTATCAGTTATGATAAGACTTACAGTTAGAAGATCCAGTTGAACAAGCCGATAAAATGAGCCTTCGAAAGTTTTGGAGCACCCAAAGAAAATGAATAATACAATCATTAGCATCACAGATGGGATCCCATAAATCAATTGGATAGCTGTTATCACCTTATCACCAAAGCTAGAGATGACGGGGTCTAAGGGAGGCATTGGTGATAAGAATGACGGCTTGTCAGTGATTTCTGAAACTTTGGGACTTCTGATCAGAAGACGTCAGCCACCCGCGAAGGCCAGAAGCATGTATGCTCGGGTGCTCTTGGAATCATGGAGCCGTGAAAAAGGGTCAAACTATGAAATTCTTGAAGATGTTAGAGTATCTATCTTTATCAACTGATAAGGGTAACTGATAAGAATAACTGATAAGGGTTATCTAGAGCTAGTAGAAACAAAAATATGATTCGTCCCAGTGAGCTCCTTCTGAAAAAACAGAAGAAGTCTTCGGATATTGGTGTCAAACATCAGAAGGATATAGGGAAGGGCCAGTGTCATCTGAAACAATAAGGTTATCAGTGAAGTGATAAGAAAGAAACTCGCCATATCAGAGGAGAAGACCATAAGCTCTAGTTCAACATCTGTTATAACTTTTGGGAGGAATGGGAAATAGGTGTCTATTGCAGTGGCAACTGTCCAGAGAAGGATTCCGGTGTAGAGGGAGCAGTAGGTTAGGGCGATTCTAGTGAGCTTTTTGCTGATTCCATGATCGTCAGAGCTCATATCTGTTATCAGTGTTATCAGTGATAAGCGGAGGAGAACCTCTGGAACTCACTTCTAACCCTTCTCGAGACCAAGAACGCTGTTATCAGTCCTATCACCAGAATAAGTACAAAGTAGACAAATGACATGATAGCGTTCCAGTAGACCAATCCTCCAATCACTTCCCAGTTATACACCCCCATCAGTGTATCATTGATAAGCCGAACTTCCACGGCCATTTTGTTGGGCCAGACTAGGAGGATACTGTAAATGACGGAGAGGAGGTAGTAGATTGGGTAGAAGTGGGACCAGAACTATGAAATGTTGATAAGACTGATAAGAAGAATGACTCACTTTATCATAACTGTTGAAGAAGACTACTGAAGTGATTCGATGGATGTTTAGAGCGACTGAAGAGCAGAATTGTAGGTGGAGGAACATGTTCATGAAGGTTCGAGACCAACTTAGCAATCCAGGAGCCATGGATTCTATGGACTTGAGGAGCATAACTCCAGAAATATGCTTTTCAAGTCTGGCACCGAACCAGGTGTTGAAATAGCAGAGGATGTTCTGAAAGGGGACTTATCACTGTCATAACTGATAAGCCATGCGAGATAGGGAAAAGTTGTCAAATGCAAAGTTGTAGAGGAGCTTCTGTTCTACAAGTTTGCAATTGATCACTTTTTCTTATCTGTGATAGCTTATCAGTTATGACACTTACAGTGAGGAGGTCCATTTGAACTAGTCGGTAGAATGAGTTGGAATAGTTTTTGGAGCAACCCAGGAAGAAAAAGAACAGAATCATTAGGAGGAAAGATGGAATGCCGTAGATCAGTTGAATCAGTGTTATCACTTTATCACTAGTCAAAGGGGTAATGGCTTCCATGGAGAATATTGCGACGGGCATTTTGAAGGGGGGACGTGGAAGGAATGGAAGGAAGAAAAGGGGAAGTTTTGGTGGGCTGTGATAGAAAATTGGAGGTTACAAGTGGCATTTATATATGTCATATATCAAAGTGATGTTGGTCAGTGATAAGATTATCAGTGATAAGCGTATCACTGATTAACAAAGCTAGAAACTTGCGTTATCCCATTATCAGTTCTCTTCGCAAACAGTCCCATGACCTCTCTTCGAACATTGGCATCGTGGATCAGAAGGATGTAGGGTAGAGCCAAGGTCATCTGAAGTGATAAAGATATCAGTGATAAAGAGATAAGACCCACCATATCAGAACAAAAAAGAAGAATGATATGTCGGTTGGCATTCAGGAATTCTGGCTGCCATAGAATTATAGCATCGAGAGCGTTGAGAATGCTCCAGAGAAGGATGCCGGCTGCTAGGGTACAGTAGGTCAGGGCGATCTTGGTGAGCTTCTTGCTGACTCCAGGGTCATGGAATAGTAGATTCTTTAGCTTTCTAGACACCAGGAACACTGATAAAGGAATCATAATCAGTAGGAGCAGGAAGTAGACGGTTGAGAAGAGAGCAGCAAGGTTCATAGCTCGGGTGCCAGCTTCTGTGGAGTAAGAGGCTGTGAAGGAGCCGTTGGAGATGATTTCAAGGTGATAGAACTTTCCAGAGTAGAGCATTTGAAGGGTACTGTAGATAGGGCAGATCATCCCGTAGATTGAGTAGAATCTGGTCCAGAACTTCTCATAGTGGGCGTAGAACAACACTGAAGAGATGCGATGGAAGTTGAGAGCGATGGTGGAGCAGAATTGCATGTGTAGGAAGAAGATCATAGCTCGGCTTGTCCAATCTATGGCTCCAGGAACTGTGGATTCAATGGATTTCAGAATCTTAACTCCAGCTTCGTGATTTTCAAGGCGCAATGTTATCCAGGCATTGAAGTAGCAGAGGATGTTCTGAAAGATAAGGTGATAACTGATCAACTATAAGAGATAGGGGAAAAAATTTTGCAAAGTTGTAGAGGATGTTATAAGCTACAAGTTTGCAATTGACAACTTTTTGCTATCTATGATAGCTTATCAGTTATGACACTTACAGTTAGGAGATCCAGTTGAACTAGTCGGTAGAATGAGTTGGAATAGTTTTTGGAGCAACTGAAGAAGAAGAAAAACAGAATCATCAATAGGAATGATGGGATGCCGTAAATCAATTGAATGATTGTTATCACTTTATCAGTGGTGCTAGCGGAAATGGAATCCAAATCAACAGTCACATCGAAGGAGGGCATTTTCGAAAAAGAATGAGCTTTTGGAGCATCATCGGAAATGGAGGGGTATAATTATTGTCTAGCGGCTAGGAATTATGAATAAGTCGGGAGTTTAGTTTGGTCTTCTGGCTTGTTCACACCCTTTTGCATATTGATAACAGACACTGATAAGGAAATTCATTGAGAGCTAGATGATGCAGACGGTCTATCAGTTCTCTTCCCAAACACCGCCATCACATCTCTTCTCACATTCTCATCATAAATCAGAAGGATGTAGGGAAGAGCCAGGGTAATCTGAATTGATAAGGCTAGCATTGATAAAGTGATAAGACTCACCATATCAGAACAAAATACCAGGATAGTTGTATTGTTTTCAATCAGGAAAGCTGGCTGCCAGGGGAGAAAGGTGTCTAGAGCTTTGAGAACACTCCAGAGAAGAATGCCAGTGTAGAGGGTACAGTAGGTCAGGGCGATTTTGGTGAGTTTTTTGTGGATTCCGAAATCAATGGTTATCAGAATTCGGAGCTTTCTAGACACCAGATAAGCCGTCAAAAGCCCAATTATCAGTAGGAGCAGGAAGTAGATAATGGAGAATAAGGCGGCTAGGGTGACAGCTCGGGTACCAGCTTCTGAGGAGTAAGAAGCTATAAAAGAGCCGTTGTTGAGCTCCAAGTGATAGAACTTTCCAGAATAGATCATTTGCAGGGTACTATAGAAGAGACAGATTAGCCCGTAGATTGGGTAGAATCTGGTCCAGAACTTTTCATATTTCTGTTGAAACAATACAGAGGAGATCCGATGGAAGTTGAGAGCGATAGTGGAGCAGAATTGCATGTGCATGAAGAACATCATTGCCTGGCTTGTCCAGTCTAGAAGTCCTGGAGTTGTGGATTCAATGGATTTCAGAATCTCCACTCCAAATTCGTGATGTTCAAGGCGCAATGTTATCCAGGTGTTGAAGTAGCAGAGGATGTTCTGAAAGGTGATAACTGATAAGCTATGAGAGATAGGGGAAAGTTGTCAATTGCAAAGTTGTAGAGAAGGTTTTGATCTACAAGTTTGCAATTGATAACTTTTCTCTATCTCTGATAGCTTATCAGTTATGATAAGACTTACTGTAAGGAGATCTAGCTGAACTAGTCGGTAGAATGAGTTTTTATAGTTTTTACAGCAGCCTAGGAAGAAGAAGAACAGAATCATTAGCAGGAATGATGGGATCCCGTAGATCAATTGAATGATTATTATCACCTTATCAGTGGTGTTAGTGGAAATGGAATCCAAATCGATATCTATGTCATAGGACATTTTCGGGGAATGAAATGTGATCTTGGAGCTCTAAAAGGAGTGGAAAGAGGTATGATTAGTACCTAGGAATTATCATTTTGTTGTCAAACTCTAGTCATGCTTTATTGATAACAGGGGCAGTGATAAGAAGGTTGATAAAAAGATTAGGTTTGTTGGGCCGCTGAAGAAGTCGAGACGAAGATCTGATTGGTTCCAGAGGACACATCCCTGGAGAAGGCCTTCTTGATGTCCTTGCGGATGTTGGAGTCGAACATTAGGAGGATGTAGGGGAGGGTTAGGGTGATCTGGAAGCTCTCATCTCTTATCAGTTCTGTTATCAGTGATAAGGACTACCATATCAGAGCTGAACATTAGAATATCCATTCGATAAACTAGCATCTCTTTCGGGAGGAATGGGAAGTAGGAGTCGATGGAATTGATGATGGTCCAGACAATGACACCGGTGTATAGAACACAAGAGGTTAGGGCGATTTTGGTGAGCTTTTTACTGACTCCATGGTCGTTTTGATTGAAATCTAAAGTTGCTTATCAATCTTATCACCTTATCACTTCAACTTACTCTTGACAGTTCTAGAAACCAGGAAGGCTGTTGATAACCCAACCACCAGGATCAGTACCGCATAGATCACTGAGAACACGGCGCTGAGGAATATGTACTGGGACATGGCATCCCAGTAGTAGGTGATTTTGAGGGTATCATTGATAATGGAGACATGGGCGGCTTGGACGCGGATCCAGAGTAGGGGGAAGAAGCTGTAGAGGACGGAGACGAGGAAGTAGACTGGGTAGTAGCGGGACCAGAACTGGAAGAGCGGGAGATTGATAAGGAATTGATAACAGGTTAGTGAACTGATAACTGGATTTATAAGGATCCGTGATAAGGAAGTAGGCTAACTGATAAGAAAGATAGCTAACTGATAAACGGACTGCCTGACCGTTATGAACGATGGCAAATTGAGAAGAGGACTAGCTTACCGATAAGATGACTGGTTAATTGATAAGACTATCCATTAACTGATAAGGTTATCTACTAACTGATAAAAATGTCCACTAACTGATAAGAGGCCTGATAAGCTCACCTTCTCATATCTCTTGAAAAACACCACTGACGAGATCCTGTGCAAATTCAGCGCTGCCGAGGAGCAGAATTGCATGTGTTGGAAGACGTTGAACAGAGTGTGAGATATTGTTAAATAACCCGGAATGAGCCCTTCTATAGCTCTCAGAATCACAACGCCTGCTGGAATCTTGCCAAGGCGATTTCCAGGCCAGGTATTGGTATAGACCAGGATGTTCTGGAAGAAAAGGGAGTTTATCTCGAGAACTAGGAGAGATAGGGGAAAGTGATCAACTGATAAAATGTAGCTTATCATTTTCTCTACAACTGATCAGTTGATCACTTTTTGCTATCTCTCATAGCTCCCGAGATATCAAGGTCAGAAGATTGACAAGCTTACAATAAGATGATCCATTTGAACTAGGCGATAGAACGAGTTGGAGTATTGTTTGGAGCATCCGAGGAAGAAGAGAAAAAAGAAAAGAAGAATCAGGGATGGGACTCCATAAGCCAATTGGATCGATGTTATCACCTTATCAGCAGTGGTAGGGTTCACAGGCTCTTGAGGGATCACTTGCACCACCATTGCAAGCTATGACGAGTGGCGCATTCCAAACCACAAAATGTTGAAAGTTGTCGAGGAATTTTCGACAAATAAGGGTTTATTTTGCATAAAAATGAACTAATTGGCGGTTTGGAAGACGTGCGATCAGCTGGAGCGAGTCTGCTTGATGTATGCCGAATTCCGATCGATTTTGAGTCGGCGGAAATTGAGTTTTGCGGAGAGTTTCGCGCAGTTTTCACCTGTTCTGTCTATAGAAACATAAACAGATTTAGAGAATTGATTTATTCATGAGTTCAATTATGAAAAGTGGATGACACAAAGAAGATCTTATTGGGTTCGAGGTGAGGGTGGGTGAAGCAGGGGCATAGCTTCACGATGTCCTTTTTGATGTTGGAGTCGAAGATGAGCAGGATATACGGGAGGGTTAGGGTTATCTGGAAGTTCTTATCAGTTCTGTTATCAATGATAAGGGGTACCATATCCGAGCTGAACATCAGAATATCCATCCTATAGGGCCTGGTGGCATCCGGGAGGAATGGGAAGTAGGAGTCGATGGCGTTGACAATGCTCCAGAACAGAATCCCGGCGTATAGGCCTCCAGAAGTCAACGCAATCCTTGTGAGCTTCTTGCTGACTCCATGATCCGTTTGGTTGAAGTCTAAAATTCCTTATCAGTTGGCTCCTTTATCACCTTCACCTACTCCTAACAGTCTGAGCCACTAGGTAAGCTGTAGTGAACCCAATGGTCAGGATTAGTCCGACATAGATCACTGAGAATATAGCGCTGACGAACACGTATTGGGACATGACATCCCAGTGATAAGTGGCTGTTAGGGTATCATTGATAAGGGAGACTTCAGCGGCGTTCCGGTGGATTGCAAGGACGGGGAGGGAGCTGTAGATGATGGAGAGGAGAAAGTAGAGGGGGTAGAAGCGGGACCAGAGCTGGAAGAAGGGGACTGATAAGGGTAACTGATAAGGTTAACTGATAAGGAATCCGGCTCACCTTCTCATAACTCTTATAAAACACCACTGACGAGATCCTGTGCAAATTCAGCGCTGCCGAGGAGCAGAATTGCATGTGTTGAAAGACGTTGAACAAGGTTCGGGCAATTGTCAGGTACCCCGGAATCACAAATTCTATTCCTCTCAACATCCAAACCCCAACTGGAAGCTTTGCCAATCGATTTCCAGGCCATGTATTCGCATAGACCAGGATGTTCTGGAAGATAAGGTGATAACTGATAAGATATCAGGGATAGGGGAAAGTTGTCAATTGCAAAGTTGTAGAAGAGTTGATAAGCTACAAGTTTGCAATTCATCACTTTTCTCTATCACTGATAGCTTATCAGTTATAAGGCTTACAGTGAAGAGATCCAGTTGAACTAGTCGGTAAAATGAGTTTTTGTAGTTTTTCGAGCAGCCCAGGAAAAAGAGAAAAAAGACAAGAAGCATGAATGATGGCACCCCATAAGCCAATTGAATCCCTGTTATCAGCTGATCAGCAAAGTCCGGGATCACCGGTTCAAGGAGGACCTGGACAGGCATCCTGCAGTCTAGTGATAAGAGCCACTGATAACTCACGAGCTTTCATCATCCTTGTCCAATTACGCAGTATTCCCCAATGGATTTGACGTCGACGCTGTGGGGGGGGGGATGAGTGTGATAATAGACGGGTCTGGAGGGAAGGGGAGTGATTCATTAGTGATAAGAGTCTTCGTGATGTTTGAAAGTGGTGTTGATCTTGTGGATTTGAGGAAGTAGAGTCTACAACTGATAAGCTATCAGTTGTGATAAAGATAGATCTAGACTCTAGCCTCTGGTCCACCAAAGTTCATCAGGACTCATTGGATATCCTTATCAGTCTTATCAGTTGTGTACTTTTAGAAAAGTTCAAGTTTCATTGAATAACAACACTAGTCACACTATTCTTAGATGGTGCAGTTGATGGCGCAATCGAGACCATGACAAGGCTCATAGTGGACTTCTTCTTAGCGGCCACGTCATTCCGGACGTTGGTGTCGAAGACGAGAAGGATATAGGGGAGGGCCAGGGTGATCTGAAGATCAGAAGATTCTGAAGGCCCTGCAGAAGGCGTTACCAGGTCAGAGGAGAACATGAGAATCTCTAGTTTGTAGATGGTGAAGAGAACCGGGAGGAATGGGAAGTAGGCATCGATAGAGCGGACGAGGCTCCAGAGAAGGACTCCGATGTAGAGGGTACAGTAGGTTAACGCGATTCGGGTAAGCTTTTTGGATAAGCCACGGTCGGATTTTGAGTAGGCTGCAAACAAAAAGAAAGGGGTGATAAAGATAAGTTTGATAACAAGAACTCACTCCTAACAACCTTGGAAACCATCACTGCAGTCATTAGGCCTAGAGTTAGAATCAAGATGAAGTAGATCACAGAGCAGATTGCGTTGAGGAAGAGTAATTGAGCAAAGACATCGAGGTGGTTGGTAGTGGTGAGGGTTCCGTTGAGGATGGAGACTTCTGAAGCGTTTCGGTGGATGCCGAGCAGGGGGATGGTGCTGTAGATGATGGAGGAGAGGATGTAGAGGGGGTAGAAGCGGGACCAGTTCTGGAAGAGGTCTGTTATCAGTGATAAGGAGGTAAGGGTCTGTTGATAGAGAAGATGGGTAGTTGGTGCTTGGAGCCTTTTGTTATCAGTGATAAGGTGATAAGGATCAAGTTTTGGCTGTTGACAGTGTTTTGGTATTGTGTTTTGAGTCTAGGCAGGTGATTGTCATCTACGCAAAGGGTCTAGAGAGTTGATAAGGAAACTGATAAGGCTCACTGATAAGAAAACAAGCTCACCTTCTCATATCTCTTATAAAACACCACTGACGAGATTCTATGCAAGCTTAGTGCTGCCGAGGAGCAGAATTGCATGTGTAGGAAGAAGTTCAGCACGGTTCGGGATGAAGTTAGCAGGCCTGGAGCCAGGGATTCGATGGATTTCAGAATCGCGACTCCAAATGGGTGCTTGGCCATTCGGACTGCTGGCCAGGTATTGATATAGGTCAGAATGTTCTGGAAGATAAGGTGATAACTGATAAACTATAGGAGATAAGGAGAAGTGATAAATTGCAAAGTTGTAGAGGAAGTTTTGAGCTACAACTTTGCAATTGCTCACTTTTCTCTATCTCTGAAAGCTAATCAGTTATGATAGTGATAAGACTTACAGTAGCTAGATCCAACTGAACTAATCGATAAAAGGAGTTTTTGTAACTTTTGGAGAATCCAATCACGAAAAACATGATAATCATGAGAATGAAGGATGGGACTCCATAGACCAATTGTACAATCACTATCACCTTATCAGTGATAGTAGGGTTGGCGGGCTCGAGGGGGATTGTTAGGATTGGGTAAGGCATGAGTGACAAATGTGTGTGCTGGTGACAGGAGATCTGAAAAAAGAGCTGGAATAAGTCTGTCTAGGCGGAAAAATCCATCTGGAAAACCTTATCACCTGACTGATTAGTCACAATCACATTTGGGACACTTTTGACATTATTACATGTACTTTCGAATGATTCCAGACATTCTTAAACGGATATAAAGGGAAGCTGATAAGGAAATGATTTATTGAACTGATAAGGAACTGATAAGACTCTGATTAGGTCATGCTACGAGTCTGAGGACCAATTGAGACCAGAACCGGCGTTGTCTTGGATTTCTTCTTCCAGCAGACGTCATTCCGGACGTTGGTGTCATAGACAAGGAGGATGTAGGGAAGGGCCAATGTCATCTGAAGTGATAAGGTTATCAGTGATGAGCTGATAAGGTTACCATATCCGAGGCAAATGTCAGAAGCATAGAGTTGATTCCAAAGAGGAATGTGAAGATTTGAAACTTTTGGTTCAATGCAGAAGTGACACTCCAGAATAGGATTCCAAGGTAGATGATGGAATAGGTCAGTGCTATCTTGGTAAGCTTCTTGCCGACCCCTCGATCCGAGATATTCGCTGCTAAAAGAAGCCTTGTCCTTTCTGCTTATTTTCCCGCCAACCTACCCTTGAATTTCGCAGTTACCAGGTAGGCAGTACACGTGTTGATGCCGGCGAGCAGGACGAAATAGACCACCGAGTAGACGGCAATTAGGGTGCTGTTCTTACTTCCGCGAATCCGATCAACGCCCTGGGTGAGGGTGTTGTTGAGGATCGAGATGGTGATGGTTTTGCCGGGGAGGATGGATTCGGCGAGGGTGCTGTAGAGGCAGCAGAGAAGGCCGAAGAGCGGGTAGTAGCGGGACCAGAGCTGGAAGGTTAGGGGACTGATAAGGCGAACTGACAAGGGTAACTTGTTAGCTGTGGGGGTCTGGGGATCAGGCTTCTGAAGCTACTGAATTCCTGAATCTCAGGATCCTTCCAAGGCAAACGGCTTGTGAAGCTCAGGATCCCCAGATTCAAGCTTATGAAGCTTCTGAATCCCCGGAAACCTAACATCAATTTGAAGTAGAGAGCTTCTGAAGCTTAAGATCCCTAGGGCCACGCCTTCAACCCCCTCCCCCTCCGAGGCTTCTGAAGCTTCTGAATCCGTGAAGCTCAGATTCCTTCTGAGGTAGAAAACTTCTGAAGCTTAGGACCTTAGATTTAAGCTTCTGGAGCTTCTGAATCCTGAAGATTCAGGATTCCTATCATCCTTGCCC
>LR538955.1:1279482-1290666 GCA_900536315.3 Caenorhabditis becei | reverse complement strand
CCTTGACCCATTTCCCCATCTTCCAGTACACCAACATCCCCCATGGCTTCAACAACCTCCTCGTCGTCGCTGTCACCTGCTTCCTCTACGCTTCCCTTTGCTGTGTCCTGGGGGAACGTGTCCGTGAGATCGAAGGTCGTACCAAGTCGCACAGCATGTCAATCCAAATCTTCTTCCAATCAGCTCTTATCTGTGCCACTAATCAGATTGCCTCCATCATCTACGTTATCATGAACTTCATCGAAGTGCCCCTTTGGCTCATAATGCTCGGACACATCCTCTGGCAATTCGGTCACGGAGCCCCAGTTTTTATCTATATGGCTCTGAATCGGACGATTCGAAATGGTCTTCTGAAGCGATTCGGGGTGAAGGTAGATGGAGAGAACTCTGTGGCTCCATGTGATAACGCTATCACTAACTGATAACACTTCTGTTACGTCATGTTCATTAACACTACTACTATATACTTTCCTGTTATTGTGTCTGTGACTAACGGAAATTGGTCTACTAACCGTGATATGCTATCACTGATAACAAAAACAAAACCTAGGTAGGCTGCATGTACGCTAAGGCGGGAATTCAAATTTTCAAATTTTCAAAAAACCAAAACCTTTTCCAGAAGCTCCGAATAATCGATACTAGCTGGCTTGGACGACGTTGACTAATCAGTGACTGATAAGAAGTGATAACCGATTCTGATAACTGATCACCTGATAACAATAAACCTTTCTTCCTTGTCTTCACGTCAGAATCCCGCATGACTCAACCACGTGGGGAAGTACGCACAACGTACTCACTATCACTAATCTCTTATCAGTCTGATAAGGGTATCGTAGTATTTTCGCCAGATTCTGAATAGCTTGTTTTGAATTTCATGACGATGGGGGGATTAGGCGGTATTTTGAGGAATTCGAGCTTCCGGATGGTATAAAAGATGGCGCTTATCACTGATTTTTTATCAGTCTCTGATTTCTGACGAATATGGACAAGATCTTCGAGTTCGGCTCCATTGAAGGCATTCCGCTGTACAATTGCAGGTAAGAAGCTTCTGAGATTCAGAATCACCAAAATAAGCACAAATTCTGGATTCTGACTAATAATTCCAACCAAACGATCAAAATTCCTGAAAAATCCAAAATTTTGTAGCCAAGATACCTATAAATGGGTCTAGGTGGGGGGTATAGTCATTCCAAAATGAATAACATTTGGGAATTCGGCTCTATAGCTGATATTCCGTTGTATGACTGCAGGTGAGTCCAGTCAAATAGCTACAGTAACCCAGTCCGCAAACACCATACCTAGTTACAGTAACCAGGCTTGACGTACAGTAACCCTTCTATTCCTCGAAGTCCGCAAACACCAAGGCTACAGTAACCCAGTCCGCAAACACTTTGCCTAGCTCTAGCTACCGTAACCCCTCTATTCCTCAAAGCTAGGTCGTAACCCAGACGAACAGCTACAGTAACCCGGTCCGCAAACACGTTTCCTAGCTACAGTAACCCAGTCTGCAAACACCAAAGCTACAGTAACCTGTTCAAAGTTCCCTGTACCCCTTGGCTGGGTTGTAACCTAGACAAATAGCTACAGTAACCCTGTCCGCAAACACCATGCCTAGCTACAGTAACCTAGGCTTGACCTACCGGAACCTGGTAGAATACCTCTCTAGCTACAGTAGCCCCTCAAGTCCGCAAACACCACAGCTACAGTACCCCATACCCTACCTACCGTACCCCATTTTCCAGCGGCCTTACCCCTGAAGAATGGTCCCAACGCGATGGCGTCCGTCGCCCACTCTACGGAATCGCCGACATGACCTACGGCATCATCTTCAACTTCCTCTACCTCCCAATCCTCTCCGTGCTCTTCGAAAAGGAGCACATCAAGATGTCGTGCTACAAGATCATGATCTTCCTGGCCATTGTCGACATGCTGGCCATCTGGGTCAACTCGATCATCACCGGCTTTCTAGCCTTCCAGGGCGCCGTCTACTGTACCTACCCCAATCTCATCTACATCGCCGGAATGGCTGGGCTAGGGCTGTGGTGTTGTTCGTGTGTGATTGCCATGAGTTTGGTGATGAATCGACTGATTGATTTGACGAAGCCCGAGTTGGGAGAGTGGTTTTTCCAAGGAAATCGGACGTATATGGTGCTGAGTGTCTCGATCATCTATGGAATGTACTTTGTGGTGTTCACGACTCCAATTGCGTTTTCTTCAAAGTATCATACATGGTTCTTTGATCCTCTGATCTTCGAGAATCGGACTGCAGAGGTGAGTGGAGGGGCTTCAAGCTTCAAGTCTAGAATCCTAGAATTAGAGCACATCTGCTTCCTTTTCCTAGAGTTACAGCATTACAGCGCATTTGCACACCTCACAGAAAGTGCGCTCTACCGAACTAACCTCAAGTTCGCTCTAATGCTACTAGATGAACTATTCAAGCAGAAACCTTGAGTTCTCATTAGAGCGTACTTTCAGCAGTCCTCTAAAGTTGGCAAACGCGCTCCATTCCATCTAGCCCATCATTATCAATAGAGCGAGCTTCCCAGAATTTCCAGAATCCCTTGACCCATAGACCCATTTTCAGTACGCCAACATCCCTCACGGCTTCAACAACATCCTGGTCGTCAGTGTCACCTGCTTCCTCTACGTCTCCTTCTGCTTCGTCATCGGCAAGAAGATGAAACAAGCCGATTCTGGAACCGGCAACTCCAAGTCCCATAAGATGAGCACTCAGATCTTCCTCCAATCAGCCCTTATCTGCGCTATCAACCAAATCGCTTCGATCATCTACGTCATCATGAACTTCATCGACGTGCCCTTCTGGCTCATCATCGTCGGACACAGCATGTGGCAATTCGGTCATGGAGCTCCAGCGCTGATCTATTTGTGCTTGAACAAGACGATTCGGAATGGGCTTTTGAGAAAGTTGAGGTTGAAGAAGAAGTCAGCGATGGTCGGATCGAGTCAGGCGGGAAGTACGGCGTTTACCAAGACCAACTGATAATCTGTCCTTATCTTTCTTTTCAATAAAGGATCGTGGTTAAAGTTCAAATTTCTCAGAATCGAGCAAAAACCAACATTCCTGAATAGAACCGTCATAAAACGTAGAAAGGGAGTAGTAGTAATCCACAAGATTAGGATTAGTAGTAGCTATAAAACAGGTAAAAACAAGCATTTACGTTTCATTTGTCCGGAATGAACCAAATCCTGAAATATGGCTCCATTGAAGCGATTCCGTTGTATGATTGCAGGTGAGCCTACCGTAATCTCTAGCTACCGTAATATATTTTTTTCCACTTTGAAATAAATTTTTTGGGTTAGTTGAAGGTGTCAAGATCAAGTTTTCAGTTGAACGAAACTGCTGAAAAATTTTTTGAAACGGTGAAAAAAATCGGCGAAAAATAGGTTGCTTTTAGCTACAGTAATCCTTTGCCTAGCTACCATAACCCATCTGTTCCTCAAAGTCCGCAAACACCACAGCTACAGTAACCTGGTCAAAGTTCCTCTAGCTACAGTACCCTTTGGCTAGGCCATAACCAAGAAAAATAGCTACAGTTACCCAGTCCGCGAGCACCTTGCCTAGCTACCGTCTATTCCTCAAAGTCCGCAAACACCACAGCTACAGTACCCCTTGACTAGCTTTACTTACCTACAGTAACCCTTCCCTTATTCCAGCGCCCATACCCCTGAAGAATGGACCGAACGTGATGGAACCCGCCGTCCAATCGCTGGCTCCATAGACATGGCCTATGGAATCTTCGTGAACATCATGTACGTCCCAATCCTAACCGTCATGCTCGAAAAGGAGCACTTCAAAATGTCATGCTTCAAAATCATGATCTTCCTCGGCATCGTCGACATGCTGGCCCTCTGGGTCAACTCGATCTTCACCGGCTGGCTTGCCTTCCAGGGCGCCGTCTACTGTACCTACCCCAACTTTATCTACATCGTCGGAATGGCCGGCTTGGGGTTGTGGTGTTGTTCGTGTATCATTGCGATGAGTTTGGTGATCAATCGACTGTTGGATTTGACAAGGCCAGCGGTTTGCGGGATGTTTTTCAGTGGGAAGAGGACGTATATGGTGTTGACACTGCCGATCATCTATGGAATGTATTTCGTGGTGTTCACCAAGCCAGTGATCTTCTCCTCAAAGTACCTGACATGGTTTTTCGATCCATTGGTTTTCGAAGGACGGGGAGATGAGGTAAGACTATTGAGGCTTGAAGCTTCCAGGCTTGAGGCTTTAGGCTTCATGGCTCCGGGCTCAGGGCTCAGGGCTTAGGGCTCAGGGCTCAGGGCTCAGGGCTCGGGGCTCAGGGCTCAGGGCTCAGGGCTTCAGGATCCAGGAGTCAACTCTGAGCTTCTGACTGACCCTTGAGCTTCAGGATTCAGAATCCCTAGACCCATTCCCCCATTTCCAGTACACCAACTACCCCCATGGCTTCAACAACCTCCTAGTCGTCGGTGTCACCTGCTGCCTTTACAGCTCCCTTTGCTGTGTCCTCGGCGAGAAGTTCAGTATGATCGAGGACACCACCCATCACTCCAAAGCAAAGAACCTGGTAATAGGCAGTACTGATCTACTGATAAAGATAAAAAGTTATCATTCAGAGCATCCAAATCTTCTTCCAATCCGCCCTTATCTGTGCTATCAACCAAATCGCCTCTATCATCTACGTCATCATGAACTTCATCCAAGTGCCCCTTTGGCTCATAATGCTCGGCCACATCCTCTGGCAATTTGGTCACGGAGCCCCGGTTCTCATCTACCTTTGCCTCAATAGAACACTTCGGAATGGCCTTCTGAAGCGGTTGGGCTTCAGAAAAGTGAGAGTGGCTCCAGGGATCGAGTTCCTGCATCCAGGAAGAAGCACGACGAGGAGATCTTCTGAATCCGTGCATTTCTGATAATCTGATAACACTGATAACAATTGAACAATGAATGGATTAAAGATTACCGTAGTAAAAAATCTATTGTTATCATTCATCATCATTCATCTGTGACAAGTTATCAGTGATAACAAAACAATCGTCACTAATCTAGCCCCCGGGGAATGTAAAGTTTGATCTCTAGTCACCAACCAACTCTTTCTCCGGTTCACTTCACTGATAAGGGGAATATTGATCTGGTTTCACTGATAAGCCGCCGCTTCTTCTCGCAAACATTTCAGTTGTGCCAGAGTTGTGCCAGAGAGGGAAATGAGCCGGTTACTGTTCGTTTTGGCGTCTTGTTTGGCGGTTTCAGTGTCGGGAAGTCATATTTGTCTGACAACGGCGTGTTCTTCGTTTGTAAGTTTGGATTTGGCCCAAAAAACATGTTTTAACCCCGAAAAACGTGTTTCAAGCCCAAAAAACATGTTTCAAGCCCAAAAAACATGTTTCAAGCCCAAAAAACATGTTTCAAGCCCAAAAAACATGTTTCAAGCTTAAAAAACATGTTTCAAGCTTAAAAAACATGTTTCAAGCTTAAAAAACATGTTTCGCTTAAAAAACATGTTTCAAGCTTAAAAAACATGTTTCAAGCTTAAAAAACATGTTTCAAGCTTAAAAAACATGTTTCAAGCTCAAAAAACAAGTTTCAAGCTCAAAAAACAAGTTTCAAGCTCAAAAATACATGTTTCAAGCCCAAAAACCCATGTTTCAGGCCTAAAAAACATGTTTCAGGTCTAAAAAACATGTTTCAGGCCTAAAAAACATGTTTCAAGCTATAAAAACATGTTTCAAGCTATAAAAACATGTTTCAAGCTATGAAAAACATGTTTCAAGCTCAAAAAAACATGTTTCAAGCCCAAAAACCCATGTTTCAGGCCCAAAAAACATGTTTCAAGCCCAAAAAACATGTTTCAGGTCTAAAATACATGTTTCAGGCCTAAAAAACATGTTTCAAGCTATAAAAACATGTTTCAAGCTATAAAAACATATTTCAAGCCCAAAAACCCATGTTTCAGGCCCAAAAAACATGTTTCAAGCCCAAAAAACATGTTTCAAGCCCAAAAACCCATGTTTCAAGCCTAAAAAACATGTTTCAAGCTATAAAAACATGTTTCAAGCTATAAAAACATGTTTCAAGCTATAAAAAAACATGTTTCAAGCTCAAAAAAACATGTTTCAAGCCCAAAAACCCATGTTTCAGGCCCAAAAAACATGTTTCAAGCTCAAAAAAACATGTTTCAAGCTTAAAAAACATGTTTCAAGCTATAAAAACATGTTTCAAGCTATAAAAACATGTTTTCCCATTGCAAACCCTGCTCTAGACTCCCCCAACTTCCAGAACGTCGAATCTGACATTGTCATCGTTGTCGACGCCTCCAATGCCTATGATCAATCCACGTTTGAGAGTGTGAGTCTCTTATCACCAATCACTAAAATGTCCAAATACACGTGTCCAGAGAGTTTATAGTCTTCTCTTATCAGTGTCTAGTTTGACCTGACACTTCAAGGCGTTGAATCCTGAGCCTCGAATGTCGGGGGCCTTATCACTGATCCTTATGAATGCCACCTAGAGCCTAGGGGGGACTCTAGGATCTGAAGGCCCTTATCTCCTTATCACTTATCCTTATCACTTCCAGATCCGCAGCTTCCTCCTGAGCTTTGTCTCCCAGCTAACCATCACCCCACTGGACAGCCAAGTCGCCATCTACGCTTACGGCTCCTCGGCTCAAACTGTCAATTCCCTGACGACAGGCTCCACGTTATCAGGTCTTCAAGCGGCTATCAATGGGACGCTGAAGTATCAAGGATCCGCAGAAAGGAATCTTTATCAGTAAGACTTATCAGTGAAAAGAAATCCATTTAAATGGAAGTTTCCAGAGCGCTGGCCAAAGTGCAAGCAGAAGTGAGCTCTAGCACAGGATTGAGAAGCGTCGACTATAAGAAGGTGTTGGTTGTGATCTCGGGAGATTCGTAAGGATTCTGAATCCGCTCATCTGAACCTTGACCCATCCTTCTTCCAGTTTCACCGGTAACACCGTCATCGGAAGTCCTCTTCTCACCTCCATCCAACAAAAGTTCAACGTCGTCCTATCCGTGGGATTCGGTCAGAAGGCCATCTCCAACTTGAACACCCAACTGCCCCAATTGACATCAGCCACCACCAACACGTTCTTCGCGTTGACAACTGATCAATTGGCTTATGTGTCGGCGTGGATTTCAGCGTATTCGTGCCCGTAAGTCAGATGACCGGAATTAGCAATGGAGCGCACATTCACCCAGACTTGACTGTTTTCAACGGAGCGCACTTTCATAGCCTTACAGGATTAGAAGTGCGCTCCACCGAACAAATGGCAAATGTACGATAGAGCGCACTTTCATCAAATCATCTTGAAAGTATGCAAATGCGCCCTAAAAACCAAAACCGCATTTTCTCAATAGAGCGCCCTTCCAACCATTCCTCAAGAAGATTGATGGGATAGGCAAGTGCGCTCTACTGAACAGAAAGCTTACTCAAGATTAAGATGCGATGGAAATGCGTTCTATCTCACCAAAACTGCCTTTTCTCAATAGAGCGTACTTCCAATCAAGATTCGAAACAAACCGAGGGTTCTGCAAGTGCGCTCTACCGAACACAAAGCTTACATGAAACCACAATTGCCAGTATCAAGTGGAATTGCGCTCTATCTCACCAAAACCGCCTTTTCTCAATGGAGCGCACTTCCAATCCTCCCTTTAAGCTCAAAAAGCCTGTATGCAAGTGCGCTCCACCGAATTCCATCAAAACCTGCGTCAAGCCAAAAACCTTCTAACAATGCAAACGCGCCCTATCTCACCAAATCTAACTTTTCTCAATAGAGCGCACTTCCCACCCTTCCCTTAACAAGGTTGTTTGCAAGTGCGCTCCACCAAACTCCCCCAATTCTAATAAAATTGCCCCAAAATGCAAATGCGCTCTATCTCACCAAACTTTCATTCCAGCGGCGTGCAAGTCTCCACAGTGGCGCCCATCTCCACCCCTGCTCCAACCCAATCCCCATCCGTTTCCTGTCCATTGGCCAGTTTGACCTACGATGTCTACCTGATCGTCGACGTGTCCAATAAAGCGTCGGCTGCTGATTTCGCAGCAATGAAGACTGCAATTCACAACTTTGTCGCTCCATTCGCGATCGGAGATTCTGGAACATCCTTCGCCTTGGTGACCACTGGAATTGACTCCCAGCTCTTCTACACCTCATTCCACAACGGACAGGCCAGATCTGACATCCTAACCGCAGTGGATGGCCTCCTTCAAGACGATATCAACGGTCAGACCCTCAACTTGGCCCTAAACGCTATCCAGGGATATCTGGGTCAGACTACAAAGGCTACAAACAAGGTGCTGGTCTACTTTACCAGCAACACTGCTTGGGATGTGAGCCCAACTGCGACAATGGCTTCGCTGAAGAGCAAGTACCAGTTGAAGCCGATGGCTGTGCAGTGGAGTAGTTCGGCTGGAACTAGTGATTTGACGAATTTGGTGGGAGGAGCCAATTGTGTGAATGCGGTGTCGAATAAGGCGGCGACTCCGCAATGGCTTCAGAATAAGATGTGTTCCAAGGTGTTCTGTTAAGATTTTTGTGGTTAATAATAAAGTTTCTGAATTTTGGGGGCTCTCAGTGATAAAGATAACTTCAACTCAACAAAAACAAGAAAAAAAACAACAAAAACAAGGAAATGGATGAATTTCAGGGGGGAAATTGATAAGTTTATCAATCCTCATCACTATAATTGCCGGTATCGATCTCGTCGTCGTCTCCCATGTCCATCTGCTCCTCCTCGTCGTCTTGCTCTCCCTTGACCTCCTTCTTGGCTCCGGCTCCGTATCCGTAGTCGGCGAACTTGTCCGAATCGAAGTTCTTGCCGTCGAATCGCTCTCTGGCGTCTTTCCGGTCACGGGCGGTCATTTTGTCTTTGACAGCGTCTGACATGGTGTTTTGGCGGTCGGCGACGGCGTTGAACAGCTGCACGACTCCCCTGAGATGTTAAATTGTTTTTTAAGCAGGAAAACGTTGAAAATGCTGAAACCCCAGCAAAAATCCGGAAAAATGAGCCAGTTTGACAAAAATTGGTTCAAATTCGAGGAAAATAGGATGAATTCCAACATTTTTCAATTTCCCTGGCATTTTTGCAAATTTCCCTGTTGCAAATCAAAAAATCATCGTCCCACTCGACTTTTAGCCTTTTTGAAACCCTAGTCCCACTCACTTTGTAGCGATACGTCTCAGATTTCTTTCCTTTTCCCGGTCGGTGGTGATATCCGGTTTGAAAAGAGCCAATTTGTGGCGGTACTCTTTCAGCGAGTGCTTCATGCTTGCCTCCTTTCGCGTCAGCTTTCTCACCACCTTTTTCTTTTTCTATAAATAAAAAATTGATTTTTCCAACTTTTCCTAGATTTTTTCCAAATTTACCCGTTGCATCGCCGGAAACGCCACTGTTTCGGCTTCCTCTCCGTATCCTGATGATGGTCCTTCGACATCATCTTCGTTTCCTGAAGAAAATTGTGGTTTTAAGTGGTTTTGCAAAGATTTAAAGCGATTTTAGTACCTGACGACATTTCCTCCCGCTCATTGTCGTCGTCCGAGTCTTCTGTGACAACCAATCGATCACGAGTCTTGGAGGACATTTTCTGAAGTGAAAAATCGATAATTTAAACAAGAAAAACCAGAAAAAACGAGGGAAAACTGCTGAAATTTGAGGAAAATCGTTTCGAAATTAAAGTAAAAATCGCGGCGGACTAGAACCCTCCAGCGCGAAACCTCGGCCACGGCCACCTCAAAAGCGCGGCAGTTCAAATCACAATTGTTTACTTCCAACGAAAAGCAAGATTTTTTGGTTTTTTCAGCAAAAAGCCTAGATGTTCGATGTTCCAAATGTTTATTAGTGTCTAAGCCGCCTACACAACAAATTGAAGTCGAGAAAAAAAAAGAAAAAAAAACTTCGTTAAAAAGTTGAAAAATGAAAAACCGCGCCTGAAGTGGACATGTCTTCGACGCCTTCTTTTCCCATTTTCTTCTGTTTTTGCTAGAAAAATGATGAAAAAATGCTTTTACAAGATAGACCAAAGAATATTCCACCCTCACCATTTTGTCACCCGATATATTTCTCACAAATGTTAAAGCATGCTTTTCGTCAGGAAATTTCCAAATTCTCGTGATTTTCACATTCAAAACCTTGTTTTACAGCTGAAAAGCCCTATTTTCCCCCAAAAAACTATAGAAATACGGAAAAAAACAAGCATTGTTCTCAAAAGTCACTTATCGCTCGGTTAACCCTATTTACGGCACTAAAGCTCGCCTTTTTGTTCTTTTCGCCTCATTTTTCCACTTTTTCCGGGTTTTTTCTTGGAAATTCACTTGAATTCTACAAGAAAAAAAAACTAAACTTAAGTTTGTTTTTTGGTCCCTTCCTTTCGTTAATTCAGCCAATAAAAGTGTCATTTATCGGGGAGAAGCTTGAGAAGTAGGGTTAAATTCGGGAAAATAAATGACCGAGTGTTTATTTTGAGAAAATCTCTGAAAATCGCAAATGTTTTTTTTTAAAATTGAGTAGGCGGATTTTTGAACTTATTTTCTGAAAAAAAATGGAAAATAAATATTTGGAATTTTTGCATTGTCATTTTCAGAGTAGACTGGGCGCTAAAGAATAGAAAAACAAGTTCAAAACAGAAAATTTGATTTTTCTGCAACTGCGCCCCAGCGAAATCTCTAGAAACATTCTGAAAAACGCAACTACGCTCCATTGCAATCCCTCTTGATTTTTCGTCTTACCCACCAACCCAATTTCCGTTCGAATCGCTCGTTTCGGCGGATCTTTTGTGCTCCGCTGCTCCATCCCATCCATCCTTCTTTCCGCAATCATCCGCCTGCAAAATCCCCCTTTTCTAACCCATTTTTCCCCGCTTTTTCACTTTCACCTTCGCTTTTTTCCTTTTGACGTCAGAAAATAAAATTTGCAAGAAATCTTTCTTATCAGATCTTATCATATCACCCCTAAACGTGCCCAAGTCTAGAAAAAAAGCCCAAGGAGTGTCTTGTGACTGCTGTCGATGTATGTGGGAAAAAACTGACGTAAAAGTGGCCAAGTGCCTGGCCCAAACATGGGCCAACTAGTCAAAATTAGAAAGTTCGAGAGTTCGCGAAAATTCCTACGTTTTTTTTTTTGAAAAAGCTCAATTCCACTGAACACACATGACAAAAAACAGAGGAAGTGACA
>LR538955.1:1260558-1279427 GCA_900536315.3 Caenorhabditis becei | reverse complement strand
CTTTCGCTGTCTAGTTCTCCTTTTTTGGATGAATCATCGGACCCCTTGTTATCCCTTATCACCCCCTTATGTACCTCTAAACCTATGTTCCCGCGCCAATATCTACGCACTCCGGCGGGCGCCCGGTGTGCGGTCCTGTGGTGTAGTGGTTATCACGTCTGCTTCACACGCAGAAGGTCGCCGGTTCGAACCCGGCCAGGACCTACTTTTTTTGCTTTGGAGTTCCGATTTCTGAGATTCTCCCTCTGCAATTTTCCTTCGGGAAATTTGCCATTTCCCTCAATTTCCCTCTCTCCCAATTATAACTCGGCCCATTTCCCATTTCCCCAACTTTTTCCCTTTCTCTATAAACGTCACTTGAAGAGTCAGATGATCCCCACCCTCTCAAATATTTTCTCCTTTTCATATCCATTCGCTTCCTCAAGACCCCGAAACAAAACATTTTCGCACGCCGAGATTTACTGCATTCTCAATGAGACCTCGACGCCCCGCCCACTTTTTTTGGGCTCTTTTTCTTCGCCGGTTTCAATGAATATTTCCCGATGTCGGGGTGAATAATAAGATTTTTAAAAGATTCTGAAGCTTAAATTCAGATGACGTGCGGAAAACGCGGAAAAGAAATTTCCAAGGGGTCCCGAACATTTTTGACAAATTGTTCCCCTCTGGCGACACATTTTTGATATGTTCCTCTCTTTTTCTCGCAACTTTTTGGTTTTGTCTCTTTTTCTTTACTTTTTGACCAGTTTTCCAGAAAAAAATTTGAAAAAGAAATTTTCAGAAAAAATGAGGTCAAATGCCGGAAATTTGATAAGGCTTTGGGTGATTTTGAATTTTTTAGCGGTAAGTTTGAATTTTAGAATTAAATTTCAAAATTTTCTTAAAGTTCATTAGAGCGCAATTGCATTTACAATTTGTGAAAAAATTGAAAAAAAAATTTTTTTTTTCAAATTTTTGATTTTTTCAAAAATTTTCAAATTTTCCAGTTACAGATAGTTTGTATAGCTCAACAAAAACAGCTTATCAAATATCTCTTCCGTGATTATCACAAAGAGCTCAGGTTTGCACTTTTCCATTTTCTGATAAGCACTGATAACTTCTAGACCAGTAAAAGATGAATCCAGTGGCCCAACAAACGTTACAGTTCAATTATACTTCAAACAAATCCAAAAAGTCCATGAAAACGATCAGATTATCACTTTATACTGTTGGATTGAGGAGTATTGGCAGGATGAGTTTTTGATGTGGAATCCCGAGGATTTCGGGAATATCAAGTCACTTCATGTGCCGTCGGATATGATTTGGAAGCCGGATCTTTTGGTTTATAACAAGTGGGTCAACGGTTTTTATCACTTCTGATAGGGACTGATAAAAAGATAAGGGTTTTTAGAGCATTTTTCCAGTAGACCCGAAAATTGTAGGGTGACTTTGAAGTATTGAAAAGTTGAGTTGAAATTAGGTCAAGTTTTTCGAAAGTACAAAAAATGAGTTTTTTCAAAAAAGCATAACTTTTTTCAAAAAAATTATTTTCACTAGCTGTTTGAAGAAATCAAAAGATAACAAATTGATAAAACTTTTATTAGTCAAACACAAATTTGTAAAAAATCGTTGAAATAGTGAAAATTGTTTGAAAAAAATGAAAACCTGAAAATTTGCAACTAACTTTTTTTTTCTCCTTTATCACTAGAGTCATCAAAAATTGATAAGCTGATCAAAATTCAATTCTCTATCTTTTCTTATCACTTCCCTTATCACCTTATCAATGAAAATCACAATTTCTAGCGCTAATATGAACATCAAGGAGAACGAGATGCAGACAAATGTGCAAATTGAGCATACCGGAAAGATTTCTTTGTTTAGGTAAGTTTATACTTTGGCGTCGTGGGAATCAGAATCCGATTCTGAATCCTGAGATTCAGAATCTTAGGATTCAGAATCCCACGCTCCCAATCAATGTTTCAGAGCCATTATAACAGACATCACATGCGACTTGCAAATGGAAAAGTTTCCCTATGATCAGGTACTGATAACAAAAAGTGATAAAAGATAGTGATAAGATTTAGCAAATTTGTTATATTATGTTGGCTTCCTGGTCGTACGATGGGTCACAGATAATGTTGAATACAGCGGAACAGCCAACGGAGACGCCGTTGGATATAAAGAATCGGTGGGTGGGAAAGTGCGCTCTACCGGACTATTGAGGGACTGGGCAATGGCGCTCCATTGTACTCAAAAGAAAGTTTGAGTGCGCTCCATTGGATTTTGATAGGGAACTGTGCAAGTTCGCTCTACTCAACCAATATGAGACACTTTGCAAGTGCGCTCTACTGAGAACCTGAGCAAGCGCGCTCTACTGGACTGATGAGACTCTCAGCAAGTGCGCTCCATTGAACTCTTCCCCTTTTCAGCACAAACCTGGCAATTCTGAACCACTACATCCCCAATATGGAATGGAAACTAGTCGATTTCCGCTACCGTAGCAACCTGAAGTACTACGACTGCTGCACGAACCCCTATCCCGATATCTCCTACTTCTTCGCTATCAAACGAAACCCCAGCTATTACCTCTTCACCCTTATCATTCCATCAGCCTTTATCACCATTGTCACAGTCATCGGATTCTTCACTCCACACTCATCCACCGGGGAAAACACCGAGAAAGTGAGCTTGGGAGTCACTGCTCTACTATCACTAGCTATCATTCGTAAGTTTGGATGAGGAACTGATAAACTGATAAGGTTTCAGTGATGATGGTGTCTGATAAGCTGCCAGCGACCTCAAATTCAGTTCCATTATTGGGTCAATATTATATTGGGCTCATTTTTATAATGTTCCTGGCGACGTACTGTACAACGTTTACACTGGGGATTCAGATGCAGGGGAATGCGGTAGGTCAGGGCTCAGGGCTCAGGGCTCAGGGCTTCAAGGCTTCTAGGCTTCTAGGCTTCTAGGCTTCTAGGCTTCTAGGCTTCTAGCCTTTTAGGCTTTTAGGCTTACAGGCTTCAGGCTTCAAGCTTCTAGACTTCAGGCTTCAGGCTTCAAGCTTCAGCCTCTTGAATTCTGAATACTTCCAGGGCCGCCCGATCACCCGTCGTCTCCGATCCTTCCTCCTCTCGATCCGCATGAATCGCAACTCTTTCGTCCAATGGTTCTTCGGCCGAGAGCTCATGAACACCCAGGAGAGCATAAAGATGCGTTTGAAGAAATACGTGAGTTGTCCCCTCCCAAATGGTCCGTCCCTGTCCCCCACGTGTCCCGTCATTTCGGCACTTTGACCCACTTTTCGACTCCCCCCAGTGCTTCACACACACAATTTGTGCATGTGCTCCGTTCAGGACAAGCTCTCCGAGCTCAAGAAGACGTTCGCCGCCGGATTCGTGCAATTCCAGCAGAAACTGCTCAAGACCGATGAGCCAAAGGTTCGGAATTTAGATTTTTGCACTTTTTTTGGTTGATTAGCATGGATTTTTTCCTATATGTTCCTTGTTTCTCAAATCTCTTATCATTCCTTATCACATTATCACTTTTAGCACAACAAGACCTCCCTGGTCGAGCAAGAATCAATCGATAGTTCCAAGTTGTTGGATCCAGCCATGTACAACGTCGTAGTTGATGTTCTGAGCTCTGTCCAATCGATAAGACAGGATCTGACATCTCAGGAACACTTGAAAAGGATAAGAAAGGAATGGCAAATGTTGGCAAGGTAAGGGTTACTGTAGATCGGATGCACCATGACGGGAAAGTGCAGAAAAGTTGAAAATCTATGAAAAAACACGATTTTTCGTGATTTTTGCACTTTTTTAGCTAAAAATTTATATTTTTCATTCCAGAATGCTCGAAAAAATCATAATGTGGGTATTCATCATCTCCACGGTCCTCTTCGCTTCCTTCATGCTCTACGACACCCAGGAACCGCCGTATATCACTAATGAAGTCATGCGCTCAAAGTCTACGTGATAACTTATCATAACTGATAAAAGATTGTTAATTTGGGTCTTTTACTTTTCGTTGCGAGACCCAAAATCCTAAAAGTTCAAATGATCAACTAATAATCCAGTTGTACATAAACATATTTCACTTGTCTTCTTGAATAAATCTTACACTTCAAAATTTTTTTTTGAAAATTCTAGAAAATTCTCCAGCATTTTTTTCCAATTCTCAAAAGCTTTCTTAACCTCGTAAAAAAGAGAAAAAAATTATTAAAAATAAAAAGTGTAAAAAAAAATTTTTTTTTTTTTTTTGAAAAATTTTGAAAATTTCGGTGATTTACATCATTTTCTCTAAATTTCCCTCATTTTTTCCCAAATTTGTTTGATCTTTTAAACTTTTGCATTTTCCTTTTCCCAAAACCGAACAACAAAATACACTATTATGACGTCATCAAAGCGAGAGAGTATTTATCGGCGAGAGACGCAGACAGCGAAAGGAGAAGAAAACAGGCATGTATACACACACTATCTGATGGTCACAAGTTTCGTTTTTGCATGTAGGGCAACTGTTCCCAGTCATATGAGATGCTATTTTGAATTTGGAGTTGATTTGGAGTTGGCTCAGAAAGTTCTGGGCTCTTTTGAAAATTTAGAGCTCGTAAATCGACACGGAGGTGTGGATTTACGGGGGAAGTTTCATTTTGAGCGCTAATCGATACTTTTATCAATTTTCTTGTGATAGTGATAAGAATTTGATGATAACGGGAGGGAAACCGCAATTTTCAACTTTTCCTTCAGAAACCCCATGCTGGAACTCGACAAAGACAAGAAAGTCCTAATCGGCTGTCTAGCCAGCTCCTTCATCTTCTACCATGTAAGCCATCACCTTATCTTCTTATCACTGATATTTCTTATCAGACAGCCCGTCAAATCTACACCTACATCTCTGCCAAATCCCAAGAATGGGTGCCAATCGGAACTGTCAAAAGTCTTCATATCTACCCCATTAAATCATGTCATCCGGTTGATGTATGTTGATAAGTGGTCCAACTTCGACCCAACTCCTCATTTTTCTCAGCTTTTCGCCTTCAAATGCACCAAAACCGGTCCAGTAATGGGAGAACTCGAAGATCGCTCCTTTATGCTGGTCGATGAGTCCACTGGAAGATTCATAACAGCCCGCCAGAAGCCAAAGCTCGTACATGTGCAGAGCAACGTGGAAAACGGCATTTTTACTTGTACAGTACCCGGAAAACCGCAGGTTACTGTAGATTTGCAGAAAATTGTAAAGGAAGGAAGAGTTATAAGGGCTTCGTAAGTTTCCAACAGGTCAATGGATAACCTTTTTTTCAAATTTAGGCTGTTTGAAAACTTGAAGCAAGACGGTTATGATTGCGGAGATGAAGTTGCCAAGTTGCTATCGGATTTCATTGAGGAGCCCAATTATCGATTGATTTTCTACCGAGATGAGCTTTACACGGAGAGAACTTGTGTGCCGGAGGATGAGTGGTGGAATAATCCAGTGCCGAAGAGGAAGGATGATGTAAGTGCGCTCCAATGCAAATCTCTAGAACTTTCCGGGTGCGCTTCATTGAGAATAACCATCTAGACCTAGCATGACCTTAGGAAGTGCGCTCCAATAACCATCTAGACCTAGAAGCAAGCGCGCTCCACTGCTAAAAACTCAAAATTCTTATTTTTCAGTCCGGCTTCACCGATTTGGCGCCATTCCTCATTGCAACTCAAGCTTCCGTGGATGCTGTGAATGAGCAATTGGAAAATAAGGTACAGTAACCCATGAAGACATTACTGGACCGGGCTTGAATGCGAAAAGCTAGAAAAATGGGGAAGTTGTCTCACTGATAACATGATTTGATAGGGTAGATATGGCGACTTTTGACAGTTCCAATTGGCACCCATTCTTGGGATTTGGCAGAGATGTAGGTGTAGATTTGACGGGGTGTCTGATAAGAGTTATCAGTGATAAGAAGATAAGGTGATGGCTTACATTATAGAAGGAGCTGGCTAGACAGCTGATTAGGACCTTCTTGTCTTTGCCAAGTGGGGTTTCTGAATGATAACTTGAAAATTTAAGTTTTTTGAAGGCAAATTTGATAAAAACCTCATCAAAAAACGATCAAACGTTGAAAATTTCAACTTTTCAAATTCCAGGTCACCTCTCGCAACTTCCGTCCGTCCATCCTAATCGAAGGCAACGCCCCTTGGGACGAAGACAAGTGGTCCGAAGTCAGAATCGGTGAAGCTGTCCTCGAGTGCTTCGCCCCTTGCACCCGATGTGTTCTGACTACTGTAGACCCCGAAAAAGGCGAGATGAGCAAGGAGAACCAGCCACTGAAGAAGCTCCGCGAGTTCCGGCTGGCTCCAGAAGGCAAGATGCGCAAGGCTCACAAGGATAGTCCGGTTTTCGGAGTGTATGCCGGGACGAAGCAGGCAGCTTATATTCATGTCGGGCAGACCGCCTATGTTAGGTATAAACCGTCTGTTTTTTGATTTTTGAATGGAAAATAATGAAATTTGGTCGAAAATCGGTCAAAGATGTGTAAATAAAGTGTTCCTGATAATCTGATAATCTTTTGTTAACATTTTACACTATCAGTCGGTCATCCTCACAAAATACATTTCTCTAACCATGAGATTCCACGGGAGACGCAGACAGTGAGAGAACACACGAGGTTAGATCATTCTGATCATTTCCCTTATCACTTCATCACAATCCAGAATCATGCTAGAACTCAACCACGACAAGAAGGTCCTCATCGGCTGTCTAGCCAGCTCCTTCATTTTCTATCATGTAAGCTATCACCCGATCTTCTTATCACTGATAATTCTTCTCAGACAGCCCGTCAAATCTACACCTACATCTCTGCCAAATCCCAAGAATGGGTGCCAATCGGAACTGTCAAAAGTCTTCATATCTACCCCGTCAAATCATTTCATCCAGTTGATGTAAAAAGTGACCCAACTTTGACCCAACTTCCCATTTTTCCAGCTTTTCGCCTTCAAATGCACCAAAACCGGTCCTGTACTAGGGGATATGGAAGATCGCTCCTTCATGCTGGTCGAAGAGTCCACTGGAACTTTCTGTACCGCCCGTCAGAAACCCAAACTTGTACATGTCCATTGCCACGTGGCAGATGGCAAATTACAAGTTACAGTACCCGGAAAGCCCCCGGTTACTGTAGATCTTCAAGAAGTTGTGAAGAATGGAAGGATTATTAGATCAACGTAAGGCCCCTCTTATGAAATAAGAAAGTGTCCTATCGATTCCAGAATGTTCCGAAACTTGAAACAAGACGGTTTCGACTGCGGGGATGAAATTGCCAAGTTGTTATCAGATTACGTGGAGGAGCCAAATTATCGATTGATCATGTTCAAAAACGGGATGTATACCGAGAGAACAGTAGTGCCGAATGAGGCGTGGTGGAACAATCCAGTGCCGAAAAATAAGTATGATGTAAGTGCGCTCCATTGAGAATAGCCAGTTAGACCTGAGTTCAGCAAGTGCGCTCCAATGATAAAATCCAGAAAATCCAATTTTCAGTCCGGGTTCACCGATTTGGCTCCATTTCACATCGCCACTGAAGCTTCTCTGGACGCGTTGAACGAGAGGTTGGATGATAAGGTACAGTAATCCTATCAGGCCTACAGTAGACCTATAGTAACCGAACCAGATCCAAAGTGTTTCTACTGGACCTATGTACATTTAAACTACAGTAAGCCATATCTGACTCTATTGACCTACAGTAACCTTATCAAACTTACGGTGACCTATTTTGACCTACATTTGACCTACTTGGCCTACAGTAACCTTACCAGATCTAAAGTATCTTTACTTGACCTACATTTGAACTACAGTAGCCCTATCTGACCCTACTTACCTACAGTACCCCTTGCGGACCTCCAGTAACCTTACTTGACCTACATTTGACCTATTAGACCTACAGTAACCCTACCAACTTCCAGGTCACAATGCGCTTCTTCCGCCCCTCCATCTACATCACCGGCTGCCCAGCCTTCGACGAAGACAAGTGGTCCCTTCTCCGAATCGGCGACACCATCATCGAATGCATCGGCCCGTGTACCCGATGTGTTCTGACTACCGTACACCCTGAAAAGGGCGAGATGAGCAAGGAGAACCAGCCACTGAAGAAGCTCCGCGAGTTCCGGCTGGCTCCAGAAGGCAAGATGCGAGGGATTCACGGGGAGAGCCCGGTGTTCGGAGTGTATGCCGGGCTGGTCAGGGAGGGATGGGTGCACGAGGGACAGACCGTCTATGTCAAGTATAAACCGTCAGCTTTTTGATAAGTGATAAGATATGATAATGAATAAACTTATTGATTTCTCTCACCTAACCTAGGGGATTCGTAAGACACATTTCATTGCACAATGCCAAAAATACTTGATACATTCGAAATGCGAGGCGGGTAAACTTCAGAATCCGAGATTCGGGATTCTGAATCCAAGAAACCCGATGCGAGAATAAAATATGGGGATAGGAAAAGGAAAAAAGTGAAATGCAGGAAAAACCGAGAAAATAGAGAATCGGAAAGGCTTTCTGAGCTAAACATGTCTAATTGGGGAAAGAAAAACTGGAAAAGGGAAATCATGGAAGAATCGAGTAATCGTGTGATAAATGATAACTTGACATTGATTATTTGACTTTGGAAAGACGGAATTTCGCCATAATTGGCAGGTGATCGCTGGGAACGTGCTCATTGGGCCATGGGGTCACTGGAGCCAATGTGTCGACGGTGGGCAGGGAGTAGCGGCTGAGGAGCTGCATCTTTTCGATTCCCTGAAAAATAGGGAAGTGTTGGAAGTGCGCTCCAGCGAGAATTTGGAGATTTGGAGGTTTCTGGGGGTTCTAAGTGTCAAAATTTGGAATTCCGGCTCAATTTAGCCTCATTTTGGCTCATTTTCACCCGATTTCCACCTAATTTTCACCAAATTTTTCAAATCTCCCGCCCACACATACATTGCTCTTCACTGGAGTAAAAAAGATGAAGTCCGGGGTGGCCTGCTGCTTGTGATACGTCGAAATCGGCCGTTTCTCCCACGGCGTCAGCATCGGCTCGTTGTAGTGATAAGCCGAGACGAGTTGGAACTGATGGCGAAGGGTTTTCTCGATTTTAAAGCTTCTGCGGTCTGGAAAAGGCGGAAAACTTGTGAAATTGCTCAAAAAACTCACTCGGCGCCAAAAAGACACTGTTCATGTCGATATCGGTGTAATTGAGTAGTTTTGCGGCTTCGCAGACGGTGCCACCAGCACGGAAACTTTGACCGCTCATCGTACGGATCGGGACTTGATCGATCAATAATCTGGAAATGTAAAAGTTCGAAAAACGAGAATTTTAGAGTGAAAATGGCTAATTAGGCAGTATTTTATCAACAAAAAGAAACAAAACAAAAAATTTCCAAAAAAAAAAAAATTTTTTTTTAATTTTTAAATTTTTTAAATTTTAAATTTTTAAATTTTTAAAATTTTTTTGTGAATTTATTTTGAATATTTTATGCAATTTTCCATGAAAAAAACTACAAAAAACCAAAAAATTGAAAAAAATTTTTTTTGGAATTTTCCATCGATTTCTCCCCCCAAAACTCACTTTCCCTCCGTGACAAACTTGTAGACCTTCGAGTGCGGTTCAATATTGAAATCGCCCATGACCACTATCACCGGCTTCACATCGCCCAACATCTTCTCGACCTCCATCTTTATTTTGTGAATATTGGCAAACAAAATGGCCAATTGAGCCAACTTCACATCGCCTCGTTCCTCGTTGAACAGCAGATGCGTGTTGGCGACTATCAGCACCTCACTCGTCTTTTTGCATCTCAAAGTCGCTACTTGGCCAATGTTCTCTCGGTTGGAAACGGCATCGGCGCAGCGGAAATAGGTGACACTGTCCATGCGGAGCTTATCGAATTTCGCGGGACGCCAGAAGAGGGCACAACCGTCGTCCTTCTGGGCGGTACCGGATTTTTGGGTGTAGAAGCCGTCGTAGCCGTCTGGAAAGAATAGAGGATTTTTCAAGATTTAGGAGACATTTTAGAACTAAAAACTCAAAAAAAAATCAATAAAATTGGTGAAAAAAAAAATTTTCCGAAAAAAATTTTCAACTCCGATTTCTCAAAATCCCAAATTTTGCAATTTTACTGAACTTCAGCAGAAAAAAGCAAATAAAATGTTTCGAAAATATAAAAAAGTTTGAATTTACAGCAATTTTTTGAAAAAGTTTCAATCTCAAATTTTGAAAATTAAAAAAAAAAAATTTTTTTTTCAGAACTTTTTTTCAAAATTTATTTTTCAGAATATTATTTTTTATAAAGCTTATATTTAGGATATCAGTGAAATTTTTCAAAAAAAATTTTGAAAAAAAATTTTGAAAAAAAATTTTTTTTTTTCAAAATTTTAAAATCCCTAATTTCCCTTCCAATCTTCCCCCAACTCACTCTGTCTCATCAGCGGCTGATAAAACTCTCCAAAATGATCGTATTGAACCTCCTGAAGTCCCAAAATATCCGCATCGAATCTAGGCAGCTCGGCTTTCAGGCCCTCCCATCGATAGGTCCAGTCCAGGTATCTGGGCGAGTAGTTCAGATGACGATACAGATATTCGGTGCGGGATATCGTCTTTTGACAAAGAACGTTGTACGAGCAAATGGTCAGATCAGTGAAGATCGGAGATCTTTTGGTGAGCCCGTCGCTGATGTTCGCTTCGACCCATTGACGGACGGCCCGTTTCGCAATGTGACAGTCTCTCGAGAAACCGTCGTTCATGTGATTCAGAAGAAGTCGTGGAGTCGATGTCGTTGGTTCCTGGAAGAGATTATTGATTTTTTATGGAATTTTTTGGAAAATCTCACCATCTTCTGCTGCTTCACCTGTCGCTTGCTCAACGGTCTCTGTCTTGTCGGCTCGCGTTGTTTGGCAGCCAAAATCTGTTCGATACAGATGACACTGGCGTCGTCGTCGTCGTCGCTGATGTCGATTATTTCTGGAGCGACGGATTTTGGAGTGAGGGCTGAAAAAAAAAGATATTTGAAAAAAATGTTTTTTTTTAAATTTTCATATTTTCAAAAAGTCAAAAACTTCTAAAATTCAAATTTAAAAAAAAATTCAGCGAAACGATAAAAATACACCGGATTCTTGTCCCTTATCAGTCAAGGCGGTGAAGGACGAGCGGGCGCCGGCGCCGCACAGAAAGTGCGCTCCACCGCACTAATTTTCTATTTGTTTGCCAAAAAGTTTGGTAAATAAATAAAAAGGGGAACTATAGGACATGAACGTTTTGTGGAAAAAATGGGAATAGACAAATCACAAAAAAATCATCAATTTTCAAAAAAAAAATTTTGAAAAAATTTGACCCAATTTGAGAAAAATCAGTTTTTCAAAAAGTAGATCAAAAATTTAATTCAAAAATAAAGAAAATTTAAATTTTTTCAAAAATACCCCTAATTTTCTTTCATTTTTCTCGCAATTTTACAGGAAAAAAATCAAATAAAAAAAAAAATTTTTTTAAATTTTTTTTTTCAAATTCCTCCCAATTTCTCAATTTTCTCGCGATTTTTGCCAAATTTTTCAAAAAATCCCCCACTTTTCTCATAAATCGAAGTCTGCCCTTCATCCTTGACATCTCTCATTTCCACGTCTTCTGGAACATCCTCCAGATCATCGACCTCCACGGCCATACTCTGATCACTTGCTGCCAACGTACTACTGCCACAATCATTGATTACACTGCCAACTGATGAGATAGTCGAAGCGTTATCAACTATCATTATCTCATCGGCTTCAATAACTTCCTGTCTGCAAATGCTGGGGCGAGAGATTCGGAAAATGGAAATTATCGATTTTTACCTTTCGTCAAGTCTGACTTCGAGTCTCGGACGAGGGAGAAGCTGGTTTCTGGCCACTGGAAAATGGAAAAATTAGAAAATCGGATTTTTCCAAATTTTTTCCTCAACTTACACCATCTCTGAGCAAAGTTGCTTTCCGTCCCCGAAGAGCTCGGGCCTTCTGAAATTCCGGAATCTGGAGATGACTTTAGCTGTTCGGAATCCGGATCAAGAACGACGGTTTTGATGAGTTTCGGTGGTGGCCTGCTTGTGTACGGAACGCCGGGACGGGTTGGAATGGGCTGGAAATTTGAAGATGGAATAGTTCGGTGGCCGGGTCTCGAAGCGAACAAATCGGTATGCGCCTTTAAAGCAAACTACCGTAGTTTTTCAAAGGCGCAGCAGGGAATTCGCAATTTGTTCGCTTCGAGACCCGATGGCTGAATTCATGAAACTTCAGTTTCCAGCTTTTTCTTATCAAAAAATGAGCTAAAAATGTTCAAAAAAGTGTCAAACTTTACCATTCTCGTGGAGATGCTCATAAGCGGAAGTATGCGACGAGTTGGGATGGTACGGGTTTCGACTGGCTGAAAATGTTCCCAAGTTTTCATATTTTCGTGTCAAGACCCATATACTGCATACTTTTCTGATTTTTTTTGAGATTGGTCTCGCCACAAAAATTCGATTTTCAGCCATTTTGAGTTGGAAAAAAATTTTTTTTGAAAATTTTTTAATTTTCGTGGCGAGACCCATCCCTGGCCCCCCCCCCCCCAAAAACGCACAATAACAATTCGATTATTCACTGGCGATCTTCTCTCTTGTTTTATCAGTGGCCTCCCACCCGATCTTGTTCTAATCGGTCCCATGTGAGTACTGTCTTTTGAGAAATCTGTAAAGAAGTGGTCAATGACTCCTTATCGATCAGATCAAAGAACATTATCTTATCAGTGATAGCGATTTGTTTTCTGTGTCTGTTTACGTGGTCAATTGACAGGTTTTCACAAATTCAATTTTTTTCAGAATCAAAAATGTCCAAAAAGTTTGTGAACAACTTGGAAGAAACTGTGGATGATGCGCTTTCCGGACTGGTTTCGGCTAATCCAAATATCAAATTTGATAAGGTATGTATTCTTTATCATTTTATCACTCCTTGACCAATTATTGATTAACTTCTAGACCTGCCCCCGAGTGATTCTCCGTTCCACGTGGGACCCCACCAACGTGGTCCTCATCGCCGGTGGCGGCTCCGGACACGAGCCCTACGCTTCTGGATACGTGGGAGAAGGTCTTCTGACGGCGGCGGTGGCTGGCAACGTGTTCGCGTCACCGCCTTCTAGAAATGTGCAAGCAGCGTTGGAAGCGACGAGGGGAAGTGGTAAGTGCGCTCTATGGGAGTTTGAGAAAGTTAGGGTCTTACAGCGAAAATCAATATTTTTCAAATTTCACACTGAATTCGAACTTTTCGTTTCAAGACTCCCAGGAAGGCGGGAACTCAAATTTCTGCTAGAAAAAAGCTCCAATTTTTGCAAAAATTGAAAATTCCGACTTTTCGTGGCGAGACCCAACTTTCATTTTTCTAGCCGGAGCCATTCTCTTCGTCATCAACTACACTGGAGATCGCCTCAACTTCGGTCTTGCCGCTGAACGATTCAATGCTTCTGGAGGGAATGCTCGAGTGATAACGATTGCTGATGACGTGGCAATCGATAATCCGAATAACCGAGTCGGAAGGCGCGGGCTCGCCGGAGCAGTGCTCACTATCAAAATCGCCGGAGCAATGGCAGAAGCCAAAAAGTCCCTCGAAGAGATCAGTGAGCTCTCTGATAAGGTTATCAGTTCGCTGGGGACCCTTGGAGTGTCTTTATATCCGGGAAGTCTTCCGGGAAAGGAAAAAGAGAAGGGACTGGCGGAAGATCAGATTGAAGTCGGACTAGGGATCCATGGAGAGCCCGGGAAGCGGAGAGCCGAATTCAGAAGTGCGAAAGAGATTGTCGGGGAGGTCATGGAGACGTTGATTCAAAAGATGGAGATAAGAAGTGATAAGGATAGTGATAAGAAGCTAGTGGTGATGGTGAACAATTTGGGAAGTGTTTCGCAGTTGGAAATGGCGATTGTCAATGGAGAAGTGCTCAAGTGGATGGATTCCCACCATCTCCACGTCTCCAGATTCTTCTCCGGCACCTACATGACATCTCTAGACGGCCACGGAATCAGTATCACTATCCTGCGAGCTACTGATAAGATGATAACCTATCTGGACCAACCCGCTCCAGGATGGGCTCCAGCAGTGACCCCAGGACCCGTCAGAATCCCTGAAGCTCCGAAGAACCCCTCAGAATCCTTCCCGCCTTCAGGAGCCCCCTTCCAGAACCCTCAGCTCATCAGAAGCATCCTGAAGGCGTTGACGGAGGCGATGAAGGATTCAGAAGGTCTTCTGAATCGTCTGGATGCCAGTGCTGGTGATGGAGACTGCGGAGAGACGTTCGGTTCGGCAGCCCGAGCGATTCTGAAGGACTGGGACAACTTCTGCTGGGACCACCCGGGCACACTGCTTCGACAACTCTCCAGAATCTTCGAACAGACCGTCGGAGGCACTTCTGGAGCACTTTATGCGCTGATGTTCAGTGCCGCCGCGGGATCCCCGGGATTCTCCGATTCTGGAGCTTCTATTAACCCGAATTCCTGCCTGGAAGCTCTGGATCGAGCCAATCAGGCGGTTCAAAAGTACGGTGGAGCGCGTGTTGGCGATCGGACAATGGTCGATTCGTTGGATGCGGCTGTGCAGAAATTCAAGGAAGGAATCGAGAAAAACAGCGATTTTGAGGCGATTTGTGAAAATGCGGTGCAGGTGAGGCCTAATTTAGCACAAAAGACCGGAAAAATCATTGAAAACGGGAAAAGTTTCCGATGGAGCGCACTTACAGAAGCTTGAAAAGTTCCTTTCTACTAAATTGCCAATTTTTTGAGTCAATCGATGAATTTTGGCCTATTTTGGCTCAAAATAACCTGAAAAACACGGAAATTCAACGAAAGTTCGGCAGAGCGCTTTTGCAAAGTACGAAAAAGTTATAAAATGAAAGTTTCGAAAAACCTGTGCCAAAAAGCGAATATCACCGAAAAAAAACGAGAAAAACCACTCTAATCCCAAAAAATGTTGAGCATGCATATTAACCAAATGAAATTTGATACCAGTCCAATGGGGCGCAGTTGCATTCCATTGAAAATATGCGGTTTTCAACTTTTTCAAAGGAAATAATCAAAATCCCACTAAAAATAGATAAATTTAGGCCAACTTTCGCAAAATTGAAGAAAAATTAGGTGAAGTCCAATAGAGCGCACTTTCAAAAGTCCAATTTTTCTGATTTTTTTGAAAATCAACATGATTTTTTCAGGCCGCCGAACGTGCCGCCCAAGAAACCGCCCATCAAACCGCTTCAGTGGGCCGTGCCAGCTACACGTCTTCTGAATCCCAGAAGCTTCCAGACGCCGGAGCAACCGCGATTGCGATTTGGCTCAGAGCCGTTTGGACGGCTATCAGGGAGCACAAGTGATAAGAACAGTGATAACAAAAGTGATAACAAACAGCCATGTGATTAGATATGAAAATACAATAAAGGATTCCAAAAACCTTCAAATTTCAAAAAAATAAAAAATGAAAAAAAAAATTGAAAAAAAAATTTTTTTTTTCAAATCTCATCAGAACAAATCTTTTATTCCTGTGATTTTTCAAATAAATGCTTATATCGATTCGATTCTTTTTGGACAGTGAAAACCTGAATTTTCGGGGTGAGTTAGTGGAAGATAATGAACATTTTCTCGAGAACATGACTATATGAAAAACGGGGAAAAATGAGGCAGAAATGGGGAAAAAGTGGAATGTGAAAGGGGAGGTTTTGGAGGGAAATTTGAATTTAAAAAAAAAAACTTTTTTTCAAAATTTTTTAAAAAATTATTTTTTTTCAATTTTCACTCCAAAATGTTTTTAAAAATTAAAAATTAAACTAGAAATTCACAAAAATTACAAAAAACCATAAGAACTCCTTATTTCGTGATCCTTGGCTGTGGAGACGTCAAACTTTTGCTGGTGGCTCGGAAGAATACTGGAGGCTGTTGTTGGGCGGACACGGAAGATCGGTTGGCCAATGGTGATTGTGGATGTTGGAGTGGGACCCGAGGAGAGAGAGTGTTGCGACTCGGAGAGTCAGACGGACCGTCCTGATAGTAGAGTTCCGAGACGGAGACGTCGAGTTGGCGGAGGCGAGAGGTGGAGCCGTTGGAGGAGCCGGAAGCGGATTGGGTCGCGGCACGTTGTTCTCTGGAAGAAGGAAAGTTCTTGAAGCGTTCAGAATTCTTCAGAACGTCATCTTCAGATGATTCTGAATTCATGAAAAGTGTGGAGAACATTTCAGAAGCTTCTAGAATCTTACAGAAGCTTTCAAATCTTTGCAATGTTTCCAGAAGCCTTCAGACTGTTCCAGAAGCGTTCAGACTGTACTAGAAACCTTCAGAATGCTTCGGAAGCTTTCAGAATGCTACAGAAACCTCCAGAGGGCTCCAGAAGCCTCCAGAATCTTTGAAAAGTCTCCAGAATGTTACAGAAGCTTTCAGAATATTTCAGAAGGACCAGAATGTTTCAAAAGCTTCTAGAATGTTCAAAACGCCTTCAGAATGTTCCAGAAGCCTCCAGAAGCCTCCAGAGGGCTCCAAAAGCGTCTAGAATTTTTCAGAAATCTACAGAATACTCCAAAAGCTTTCAGAAGCCTTCAGAATGCTCCACAAGCCTCTAGAATGTTTCAGAAACCTCCAGAAGCCTTCAGAAGCCTCTAGAAGCCTCCAGAATGTTCCAGCCTGTTCCAGAAGGCTCTAGAATGCTCCAGAAGCTTCTGGAATCTCCCAGAAGTTTCCAGAATGTTCTGTAAGCCTCTGGAATGCTCCAAAATCTTTCAGAAGCCCCCGAACCTTCCAAATATCTAGAATCCGCTCACCTAAAGTCCTTCGCTCCAACCGTCACCCGTCGTCTCTCCATCCCTCCACCCTCATCATCCGAATGTCTCCACTGCAAATGCGACACCGTCGACCCGGCCCTGGGTCTCATCTGCCTCTCGGCTTCCGCGGCGTCTGAATCCGCCTTGGAACGTCTCCGGAGCTCCGCCACACTGTAGTCCTCTCGTTTCTTGGGGAACTTTCGGATTTGGGTGTTTTGCCATTTTCCCATCCAGTAGGCGGCGAATTTGGTGAGACGGGGGCGGCGAGCGGTGAAGTTCTCGCGGAGGACGAAGAATCCGTTGGAGGTAAGGGCCGAGATCTCGTTGAAGCCGGTTTGCTGGAAGTGCGCTCAATTGAGAAAAGAAAACTCTTAAATTTCCCTTCAAACCTTCAAAACAAAAACTCCATGACACGACAACAGATTAATCGGCTTTCCACACGGCACAACCAACCCGGCCGTCTTCTGAATCTCCTTGGTCGGCGGTGGCAGCTCATACTGCAGAATCCTTCCCGAGAACGTGCCCAGGAGCACGACAGGCGGGCATCCGTGATAGAATCGATAGATACATGCGGAGAGGATCGAGTCAAAGTACTGCGAATTGGCGAACTTGCACTCGACTTCCCACGTCAACTTGTCCTCGGCGAATCGGAGACGCCAGATCTGGGCGGGACCCATGAAGGAGGAGATTAGAAGGCGTTGGATGTTGTTTGAGACCTGGGGTAGGAACTCGACGACGCTGATCGGAGAGGCGTAGCGAAGACGGACACTGGAAGTATTCAGAATCCTGGTGGGTCTCGCCACGAAAATGATTTTTGAACAGAGTTTTGCCACTTTTTCTGATAAAAACGGGTAAGAATACACTATTTCAGTCATTTCCCATTGGTTTGCAAAGTTTCAACTGATTTTTCACTGAAAATCGGCGAAAAACGCTGAAATTCGTTGGGAATTGACTGGATTTGTGGATTCTGACCCGTTTTTATCATAAAAAGCTACTAAACCGTGTCCAGACCCACTTTTCTTTCGAAACCAAAAACTCTTACCTATCCAAAATGACATTTCCTTCAATCATACACACCGACACAATCAAATAACCCGTATCCAATCCGACAGCACTATACCGATACTCATCGCAGATTTTACAGGAAGTTCTCAGGGTGCCGCCGGGTAAATTGGTCAATGCTAGGGAGGGAAACCAATCGAATACGTCCTCGATCTTCTCGATTCGCTTTGGTTCGACACGGTAGGCGGAGACCTGGAAATTGAGAAATTGAAAACATTGGGTCTCACCACGAAAAAGCTGAGATATGGCTTCTGGACAAGGTTTTGACACTTTTTCAACCAAATTCCAGCTGTTTTCACCGATTTCCAATGCAAAAGCCTGATTTTTTGGTCAAAACTGCTGGAATTCGGTTGAAAATCATTGAATTTACGTAGTTTTGCCAGTTTTTATAAGAATTAGTGTCAAAACCGGTCATTTTCCAGCCAAAAATCATTTTCGTGGCGAGACCCAACTGGTGACTCGCCACGAAAATGGTTTTACGGCTTTTGAACAAGTTCCTGTCACTTTTCTGATGAAAACGAGTGAGATGACGTGGATTTCATCATTTCCAGTCAAATTCCAAAAGTTTTCACCGATTTTCAGTACAAAAACATGCATATTTGGGGTTTTTGATGATTTTTCCCAAAAACACCTAGTTTTCTAGAAAAATCGGTGAAAACTGCTGGAATTTGGTTGGAAATCATGAAATTTACGTTATTTTCCCAGTTTCCACCAGAATCCATTTTCGTGGCGAGACCCACCAAGAGACTCGCCGTGGGACCACAATATTAATCACAAACCTGCGCATCTTTCGAAAAAACCAGCAAACAATGCTGATCTCCAGTGAACTTCTTCCTATCAGTTAATCGACAACACGCCACCATTGACGGAGAGGGGATCAGTTCGCAGAAGACAATGTTGAGTTGTTTGGTGATACGGTAGATGGAGCCGAAACATTGAGCCGGAGTGTTGTTCGTGCCGATTTCGATCCAACTGGAAAGGGAAAATTCAAAAAAAAATTTTTTTTTGGATTTTTTTAAAAATTTCTTTTACCGTAAAA
>LR538955.1:1244687-1260416 GCA_900536315.3 Caenorhabditis becei | reverse complement strand
GTTTTACGGTAATTCTGATCAATTTTTTTTTAATTCATTGGAAAACTCACAAAACCGCCAAAATAGCCAAGCAATCCTCCTTGTGCTCCAGACTAACATCACAACAGCCCAACTCGTAAACACTTCCCCGATTTTCCGGTGCCACCGGCAGCAATTTAACCAGATTCGTCTCCCGCCAACTGCTTTTTCGGCATCTCTTATCAGTGCTCAATGCACAACATCCATCGAATGAGAACACGGCGGTTAGCTGTTTCTTCGACTTTCCCGAAGGTTCTTCCCAGGAATTCAGCGGAAGAACGTGGGCTTTGAGGCATTTATCAAAGGATTTACACGTTCCGCGGCGGAGTTGCAGGAACCACTTGGTTTTCCGATCCTTGTGAGCCTTCTGGAGCAAACTGAATCCATGATCCCGGCGGAAGACTCGAAACGCGTTCAGCCTCCCCCTCGTCGCCACTTTTTTCAGGTTCATTGTCAAGAAGTCCTTTGGATTCTTCGGATTCTTCAATTTTTTCCTGGAAATTCTGTTGCTCGAGCTCAAGAGCAAGCTGCTGGAGCTCTCCGAAGATCTGGAACGACTCTCGTTTGTCATCGGCCGTCTCGTCGAGCTGCCCGTAGAACTCGTGAAGTTTCTGCGTCAAATCGTACTTTACAATTGAAGCGAGCTCGTTTTTATTGATCGCACACGTCTGCGGAGCCACCTTTTTGCGTAAAAGGCTCGGTTCGATGGGTTTGTCCAATTTTGACTGCTCCTCTACGAAATCGTTGTCGAATTTCTGATCTTCCACTGGAATCGGAGCGGGGTTTGATGGTTCTGAGAGGAATTTGAAGAGTTGATCGTTTTTCAGCGACTCAATATCCTTGATTATTGATTTTGAGTCGATGTTCTTTTTTGATTTCACCGCTTTCAGGCGTTTTTCTGGAATTATTCAAAAAATTTGGAATTTTCAGGCGAAATCTGGTGTTTTCTCACCGAGAGCCGCTAAATAGTCGCTGTCGGGTTGCCGTTCGTTTGCTTGTGGTGCAAACGGATCCGACATCAAAGAAATCGATAGTTGACTGCTGGTTTCTACACGGGAAGCTGGAAAACTGGGGGAGATTAGAAGATATTAGGAATTCGAAGAGGAAATTAGGTAAAATCAGTATTTCACATTATTTCACACGAAAAAATCAGTAAAATTGACAAAAATTGAAGAACACCGATTTTTTCCGTAAAAAATTCACTTTTGAATTTTGAGCCGATGTTTTGGGCTTTTGGTAGGATTTATTGATGAGTTTTTGTGGAATATTGATAGAAACGTTTATTTTTAAGCTTTTAATATCAAAAAATTCAAGCAAATCGTCTGAAACTTCGAGAGAAACTGTGAAAACTGGAAATTTTTTATGAAAAGCATGAAAAACAAGCTTCTCCTCGTGAACTACACAGCCGAGGAACGCATCTGGATTCCTCTTCCACGGCCACCGAAAAACCGCGGAAACTCAAAAAAGAAGCAAAATTGTCAGAATTTTCGGAATTTTACAGATTTTGGCGAGTTTTCAAGCATGTTTATCAGATTTTCAGTCATTTTAAGGATCATTTAAGTGTTTTCCAGCTGTTCCTTTTCTCTAAACCCCTGAAAAACCAAAATCAAACTTCTTCCATTTTTTGGTCAACAAATAAAACAATTTTGTTTTTCAGTTGATAAAATAAACGTTTATTCCACGAAACCAAACACACAACATGTTTATCACAAATTCAGACAAAACATCTGATCTCTAATCACTAAATACACCTGTGTAATTATTCTGACTAGTCGCCGCAAAACTTTTTACATTTTCCCACAAGCTAAACTACTTTTCTTCAATTTTCTCCCAAAAAATGTCAATTTGCCCGTATTTTCTAGTGGAAAACTCTCAAAAAGACACTGTTATTCCGTTATCACTCTCAATAACATTGTTATCAACTATTATAAATTTTATTGGATTTTATGTGATTTTGAAAAAATCCAAAAAGGAAACCAAGCTTTTTCGGTTTGTTTTATTCGGAAATCAGGTAAACATCAACAAAAATCAAAGGAAAACTTTGAATTTTCAGTTTTTCTTATGGTTGTCCCAAGGATTTTGGGCTGTTTCAATGAACACAACCTCACTTTTTCCCTTCCCAGCACTTTATTCAATTTCTCCATTTAATGACATTTTCACCACACATCAACTCTTCGTAGGTCGAAAACCGGCGGGAAATTCAAAAAAACTTGATTTCCAGCGGATTTGGCTAGTGTTTTTGAGCCTTTTCGCAGTTTTTATGGTTGCAATGCTGGTTGTGAGGCATCGGATGGTTGTGAGAAGCGAGAGCCTGTTTAATGTAAGATTAGCGATGGAGCGCACTTGCAAACGTCTAAAAAGCACTGTAAACTATGGAAAATGGCAAAAAAAAAACGAGAAAAAACGGCAGAAAACAACGAAAAATCGACGATTTCCGCGAAAAAAGCAAGTGCGCTCCACTGCAAACTTTTCCAAAAGCGAGCGAATTCAAATTCTTGCAACTTTCCAGTGTCCCCAATGGTTCTACATATCATTTCTGGTCGGCGGCTGGATGGTCGGGTTATCAGTGTTGATAGTAATCTGGAGCTTTTGTAACTCTCCAGAATCCGAAAAGTTCTCGTTCGTTCAGGAAGTACTAACAATTGAAATCAATCAATAATTCAAAAAAGTTAAAACTTTCTAGAACTTCCCAACTTGTCAAAATGTGTTTCTTATCCCTGGAGTACTGATTATCACAAAAGTTTATGGCGTTTATTCACTTTTAGCACTTATGGTTCTGATTGGTATTGCTGCAGAATTGGTATGTCCTTGACGTCTTCTGAATTCAGAATCCTCAGAATTCCACTGAAAATTACAGGTCTATATAATCGCCAGTTGCATTGTCCTCTTCGAATTATCGAAACAAACCCGAAAAATGAGCTCGAGCACTTTAAGTCATCACAAGAAAATTGTTATTGATACAAGTGTTCAGGTGATAAGAAAGCTATCAACTGATAAGAGATCATCTTTTTAAAAATCTTTTTCAGATAGTGATAAAAACTCTTTTTCTCGCAACTTGGGCATTTTGGCTCTTTGCTACCTATTTTCTACAACCCGAAGTTGATACTAGAGGTGGATCACACAAAAAATCAACAAAAATCAATAAAAAATTAATAAATTTTCCAGTGATATCACTGATAATCAACTCTCTCTTCGTGGCTGCTCCAATCCCCGGAACTATCGCAATGTTCATTCAAAACACTGTATATCGTCGATTTCTTCTGGAAAAGCTGAAATTCCGATTGCGAAATCATCCGTCTGTAAATCCACAGAGCCAGTATGCAGTGAATATGCATTTTTCTGCGGTGACTTGAAAAAGTGTAAAAAATCAATAAAACCATTACATTTTTATTTTATTCTATCCATATCAAGTTAGAAAGACCCATTGTGACACGTAAAGTGCGCTCCAATGCGATTAGCAGTAGAGCGCACTTTCATACAAAACCATAAAGATTCAGAGAAACGGTGTAGAACAGCACTGTTGGATTCAGAAGCCAAACGGGACGAAAGTGATAATCAACCCAGAGTGGCGAAGTGAACGCCCATCGCATAAGCGAGAAGGCTCGATTCGACGACGATGGAGGTGTCGAGCGAGTTGATAAAGGGCATGAGTTGGGACTGCTCGACGAGCAACACTTCGATCGATTCGGTGCTGTCGAGCATTTGGACAGGGTTACGGTTTTCGGGAAGATCGCCGTCGACGTCGATCACAACGAGGCACTGGGAGTCGTCGGTTAGGCCAGGGTCCAGGAAACAGAGCTTTGACCTGGAAAAATTAATGAAATTGGTGCAAATTTTCCCCTTTGAAAAGCTAGGACAGCAATTGCGCTCTACTGAACTCCTTTTTTCAAAAAATGAGTTTGATCTCAAATTCGCTCTATTGCTCTCTATGAAAAGGTATTATTGTGGTCCCCCGGCGGGTCTCGCCACGAAAATGGTTTTTGGCTGAAATACGGCTTATGGACAAAGTTTTTCGACTTTTTCTGATAAAAATGAGTAAGATGAATGCAATAATTTCCAGCCAGATTTCAACAGTTTCCACTAATTTTTAGTGAAAATTGCATGTTTTTGGGGTAAATCGGGAAAATACCCAAAAACTCCCGTTTTTGTACGGAAAACTGGTGGAAACTGCTGGAATTTGGTTGGAAATGATTGAAGACATGCATTTTTACCCGTTTTCATCAGAAAAAGTGTCAAAACCTTGTCCAGAAGCCGTATTTCAGCCAAAAACCATTTTCGTGGCGAGACCCACCAGGTGACTCGTCGCGGGAAGGCAATAATATGAAAACGGGTGAAATTACGTCAATCCTATCATTTCTGACCGGATTTCAGCATTTTCTATCAATTTTCAATGAAAAATCTCGCATTTTTGTGTTTTTCGGCGATTTTTCCCTAAAATACCTCATTTTTCACGAAAATTGGTAGAAACTGGTGGAATTTGGCTGGAAATGATTGAAGACATGCATTTTTTACCCGTTTTCATAGGAAACAGTGTCAAAATCCTGTCCAGAAGCTGTTCTTCAGTCAGAAACCATTTTCGTGGCGAGACCCATACGTAATTGCGCTCTTCTGAACTTATTCTATAGAATGAGTTTTTGCAAAGTCGCTCTACTGGACTTTGAATGTTTTTGAAGGTTTTCAGCTCAACTTTCAGCCCAAAACCTCGTTTTTGCAAGTACGCTCCCCTGAACTCACTCCATGACAACCTTGCCTCCGCCATATCCGGTCTCCTCCTTCAACTCGCGAATCGCCGCCTGCTGAGCACTCTCTCCCTTATCAATGAGCCCCGCTGGAAGTTCCAGACACAGTTTGCCGGTCGGAATACGGAATTGCTTGACGAGCACGATGAACAGCTTCCCGTCACGACGAACACGGGCGATTATGGAGACTCCGTCGGCTGGGGCTCCGAGGGGTTTGGTGTTGCGATGCACGGATTGCCAGACCTGGAAGTTGGAGGCTTTGAGACCCGGAAATAGCGGGAATTTCAAAAAAATCATTGAAAACTCCAAAAAACCTGCTGCCAAGGCGGTTTTTTGAATTTTTCTCAAAAACTAGCTAGTTTGGTGAAACGTGGCAAGAGACAAAGTTGATCAGCGTCAAATTTTCTATCGATTGGTATATAACACTTGGTTTTGGAAAATTTTGAAAATTTTTTGAAATTTTCCAGCTTTTCCATCGGGTCTCGCAGCGAAAACTCACGCCCTCTTGTCCACCAGGAGTCCGAAAGCCGACTTGTCTCGTCTGAATCCATTTACCATTCCAGACGACTTGCTGATTGAACAGCTTGAACGGACAGTTGATCGGCGTCACTGTCGCATCCGAATCGGCCATTTGACAACTGGAATAGCCAAGGATTGGCGGTGAGGGACGTGGAAAAGTGATAAAGTGATAGGGAAGTGGGGCAAGGGCACGTTATATACGGCGTGTTATGTAAAACGTGAGAATTTGGGTGTGGTTCGGAAAAATGATGAATAAAAAATGGTTTTGCTTTTGTATTGTGATAAAGTGTGGGAAAAATGACAAAATGTACAAAAGATTTATGGTGTCTGCTAAAAATAGACTTGGTCTTTGGATCCGGAAATTGAACTTTTGAACAATAAAGCCATTGTTTTAGGTAAACAGCAGATTGTCACTGGAGCGCACTTGCAACCTTAACATATAGAGCTATCTAGAGTAGGAACTTTGAGATATTCAAGCTTGAAATTTGATTATCAATGGAGCGCACTTCCAACTTTTCAAATTCGAACGAAACCCCACCTACAGTAACCCTCCGCTGCAGTTCTGTGCCCTAAAACTCTCGTGATTCACACACCACCCACGCCTATCACGAAAAATGCAAGAAATGTGCTAATCCCCCGGAACACTTTGGAAACACAACGAATTTCGTAAAAAACACATCAGAGACGTCAAAAACTCTTGCCTTTCTAATCGGAGAAGTTAGCGGATTAACACCGTTTGCGTCCATAAGGACGCAATGATAAAAGAGGTGACAAGTCAGTGTATTTCCTGTGTGTCTTTGTGCTCTTAGGCCCTGTTTAGGTCGTTTTTGGCACTGAACTACGATTTTTCCTGTGGTTTTTTTGAATTACCGTAAAATCTCTATTAGAAGGGCACCCAATAGTTTGTCTTTGAGCTTTACTATCTCAAAAACTAGAAGGGTTATCAAAAAGTTGTCAACTGCAAAGTTGTAGTTCTAATTTTTGTCTACAACTTTGCAGTTGACAACTTTTCGATAACTCTTTTAGTTTTTGAGATAGAAAAGCTCAAAGTCAAACTATTGGGTGGCCTTCTAATAGAGGTTTTACGGTAGGCATGGTTTTCTTGTTTTTTGCCTACAGTAAGATCAGCTTTTTTCCAACTTTACCGAAAACTGGCCTCTTACTCAAAACTTCATGTGGCATTCAAAATTTCAAATTGGCGCGCATGATATCTCGCAGCGAAAACTACAGTAATATTTGCATTTTTCAGTGTTTTTGGGTTATTTTTGAGTTTTTCCGCCTGTTTTGAATGAATCACTGCATTTTCGTGTTTTCTAGCCACTATTCACACGAAAAATGTCAAGAACCACTAGAAAATGAAAATCTTACTGTAGTTTTCGCTACGAGATATCATGCGCGCCAATTTTAAATTTGAAGTTTTTCTAAAAATCTACTTTCTAAGAACATGAAAATGATGTACACATGTAGTTGATGACATTTTGAACTGATTGTGATAAGCTTGATAAGTTCAAGTCTGATGAAACCTTTTCTCTGAATCATGTTCCACTACATTGAGGTCAAGCTGACAAAGGGGGTTACTGTAGCCCAGGTCTTTTGAAACTTGAAAAAGCAAACTTTCTTATCAAAACTTGACCCTCTCCTATCACAAACACCCCGTCCTAACCGTTCCAACTACCATCTTCAAAATATTTGCAAACACATTTCTTATCAGTTACATAAATATCAGAAAAACCGTGTCTTTTCCGGAAGTTTCTCACTAGAATAGTTTGCCATCATCATAAAATCATCCCTCGCCCTATTTGACCAGCTGTTCTTCACAAGTTCACACCCCTCTTCAAATAACTTTCCTATTTCCAGTTCTAAACCGTCCATGTCCCCCCTACTACTCCTCCTTTTCCTTCCCTTGGCATTGTGCCAAAACTTCAATTTCGATGGTACCACTGGAATGATCTACTCGCCAAACTACCCGAGCAACTATGACAACAGTGCGAATGTGGTTTATACCATTACAGTACCCAATGGATACTTTATCCACCTCACTTTTTTGGATTTTTTGAGTGAAGATCCATATGACTACATGGCGATTCAAGAAGGAACCGGAGCAGATGCAGTGGCCCTGGAGAAGTGAGTTCAGGGCTGGATTTGACCATAAGTTGGCTCAAAAAAAGAGTAAAAATGGTCCATTTTAGCTCAGAATTTCAGAATACAAACATTTTGGACATGTTTCTAGGTTCCTACAACATGTCCAAAGCTGAGCTCAAACGGACCATTTTGAGCCAAGTTATGGTCAAAACAAATTACGAATGCTTCTTCCAGCTACTCAACCATCTCCGGCGATCAATCCGGCTTATCAGTCGTTATCAACTCCACCGAAGCCACCCTAGTCTTCAAATCCGATCTGACCACCACTTTCCGCGGTTTCGCAATCGAATTCGACGGAGTTCCCACTGGAACCAAGTACGCTCCAGCGAACACTTGCTCGAGTCCATTGCACAGTAGCTCGTTCGGGATTGTGACTAGTCCGAACTTCCCGGACAACTACCCGGATAGCACGAAATGCTCCTATTTGCTGATTGCTCCGAGTAGTTACAAGTGAGCCATTGATAACTTTCTTATCATTTTATCACTTCCTTCAGAATCACTTTGCAATTCGTGGCTTTTAACACCGAAGACGGCTATGACCTAGTTTATGTCTACGATGGATCCAACAACTCTTATCCGCTTTTGGGAACGTAAGTTATTGCTTTTTAAACTATTGAGTGCAAATGCGCTCCACTGCAGCTTCTCCGGAAAGAAGCTTCCACCGACTATCACCTCCTCCGGCAACACCTTGTACATATTCTTCCAATCCGACCTAGTCAACAACTTCTCAGGATTCTCTGGACTTTATATCGCAGAAGACGCGAATAATGAGTACCGAAGAGGAGTTTTGCCACAACAGGTAATGCGAAATTATCGATTGATTGCAAAATCGATTCCAGGCGCTCTCCTCAACGGCTTCTCCCCGCCGTGACGTCAACATTCTCAAATGGCTGAAGAATAAGAAGGAGAAGAAAACTGGCGATGTTATCACCAAAGTAGTCCCTAATCAGTGATAATATCCCGTATAAATTATCAGTTCATCATCAGTTACGTGTTTTTTGTGTGAATTTGAATTTTGATTAACGTTATTTAAAAAAAAAGAGAAATCGGAGGAAGAGATATGATATGTGATATGAAAAGTGAAAAAGTGAAAACTGGAAAATTTCTAATGGAGGTGATAAGAGAAAGTGATAAGGAAAAGTGAGATTTTCAATTTTTTAACTCATAGAAAGTGCGCTCTACCGAAATTTTGAAATTTTTCAAACTTTTTGACCCGAAGTAAGTGCGCTCTATCGAAATTTGAAAAAAAATTCAAAATTTTGAGTACCAAAGCGCTTTTTTACATATTTTACCCCATTTTTCCCCCAAAAAATCAGCTTGTACAGTGTAAGCCTGGCGGCCCCGGCCAGCTTCTCCCCTCCGACAAACCTGTCAAATAATTGTCTGTGTGTGTGTCTAATAGACACTGTCTAGCTATCTGATAATCGTAAATTGGTTCGTTTCTGCCCTCCAATCAAATGCCAGCTGGTATATTTATATACCAGAAGCTTGAAGGGGGCGTGGTCTAACGAGGCAGACGCCAAGGCGCTGGTTTACTTCTGGTATTCTGGCCTTCTGAACAGGGCAAACAATTTTTTTCTGTTCTTGGAAAAAAAGTATGTGGACATTCAATCGATCAACTACTCCACCTCCAAATGGATATTCCAGAAGGGAAAATTCAGAAAATCGGAATTCGGGAAGTTGGATGACTGTTACTGTTAGTACTGGCACAGTAAGTTTCTTTTCATAAAATTTCGTTCCTTATTTTCGTGTCGAGACCCAAATCTGAGCTACAGTAACCCAGTTTAAAGGCGCATGCTATATTTTGACTTTGGGTCTCGTAACGAAAGTTGAATTTTTAGTGTTTTTGACTAATAATTGATTGAATTTAGGCCCATTTGCATGAAAAAAAAACAAAGTTTGAATCGAAAATAATCTATTCTAATGATTTTTTCACTGACAACTAAAAAATATCCTATTTTTTCTCTATTTCTCCTATTTTCTCAATTATTTCTGCATGACACTCGTTCAGTTGCGTAACAAGTCAAAGATAACAATCTCGAGGTGACACAAGCCGTTGTACTTTCTCTTAACCGAAAGCGAATTTGAATTCGCTTCAATGAGGGCACTTATCGTGATGAGAGGGGGGAAAGGGAGTGTGGAACAAGGGGAAAAGGTTGAAATTGTTGAAAATTGATGGAAACGGATGGTTTTATCAGCTTTCCCGGTTGAAATTGATAAAAATTGCATTTTCTTGCGTAAAAAGCCTCGGTGGCCGAGTTTTTGAAGCGATGGCCTAGGCTCCGACACTTGCAAAACTTCGGCCAGCAGCATTTTTTCACATTTTTCAGGTTTTTTTTCGGTTTTCTTCGTTTTTTCTCGCGGTTTTCTCTGAATTTCCTATGTTTTCTTGTAAAAACTAATAAATTTTATCGATTTCTACAGGAAAATGGGCGATAACGACAGAAAAAGGTCTCACAAGCGATGGAATCCAAAGTGAGTTGATTTTTTTCTGAAAGTCGTAGTTTGAAAATTCATGAATGTTAAATTTAGAATCAAACAAAAATCAGTAGAATCCGGAGTGACTGGACTATTTTTCACATGTGAAGGACACGAAAAACAGGCGCTTCAAGAGGCCTACAGTATCATTGACGAGCTCCTTGAGGATAAATCCAACGGAATCTGCACACAATCCACTGAATCAATCGATAATGATAAGGAGAGTGATAAGGAACCGGATTCGGATGAAGATATAGCAGATGCACTAAAAAGAGCCTGTGATAACGAGAGGAATGCGAAAAATACGGGAAATCAGCCGAAGAAGGAGAGAAGATGCATTCAAAGACCGACCGGAGTGAAGAATTGCATTTTTGTCAGTATCAAGAACGCGGAGATCACACTTTTGGCTGAGAAAATGGTGGATTTGACGCAAAAAGCGCCGAGATGTCGGTTTCTGCAAAGGGTCTATCCGGTGGATCACACGATGGCCGTGGATTTGGGAAAGTTGAATGAGTGCTTGATGAAGGTGAGAAATCTTTTGAAAACCCACAAAAAACCACATCTCCAGACCATCTCGGACCACTTGAAACCCCTGGAATCCGGCAAACTCCCAACTTATTCCGTCGAATTCAAAGCGCGCAACAATGACTCCGTGACAAAAGGCGCCGTGCTCCAGATGATCGACGACGCCGTCCAAGCGCTCGCTCCGACCGCCCGAGTTAGTCTGAATCGTAAGTAATCCCATTACGGGACCCCCTAATTCTTCTAATTGTCAATTCAGACGCCGACGTGACCTTCTTTGTGCAAGTCTCCCGAACGACTATTATGGTGGGCGTGTGCCGTCAGTTCTACGACCGAAGGAAGTACAGCTTGAGGGCTGTCAAAGATGCGCCCGCCGCCGCCACACCGTCCGAACCGACCGACTAACCGCCGTCTCCTCTATACAATTCACCGCCCGTTTTCCCGCCGCCTCATTGGCTCAGTGGCAGAGCGTCTGTCTAGTAAACAGAAGGTCGCTGGTTCGATTCCAGCATGAGGCACCGAATTTTTTTGTTGTACGCAGTATTCAAATGTTGTTTTTCCTATTGAAATTGTTGATTTTTCATTGGTTTTCAAAATTTTGATTCAATTTCAGAACGAAAATTCCTTTGGGTCCTCGCTTTCCAGATTCTGAAGCTTTTCAAACTTCAATGTTCCTGAAATGACAAAACTAGTCCCCCAGACATAATTCCTCCCTGTCAAAAAAAAGAACCGTCTCAATGACGTGTCAGTGTTCACTTTCTCTCCTCGCTCGGGTCGACCCTTGCTCGAAGGTTTCCATGCTCTACCAGCTCCGAAATCCAGCTCCTTCATGTCTGCACTCTCTCACTTCCCCACACTCTCTCGCCTCCCCCCATCGCCAAACAAACCGAGTAGTACAGGTGCCTAGAGCACACACGACGGCACTGTGCCAAAGTGTGAGAAAGGTGGCGAAGGATTTTGGGTTTTGATATTTTTTGATGTTTTTTTGGGCTTTTGTCACTTCGAAAATGATGAAAATCTAGAAAATTCTTGTGTTACAAAATTTTTTAATTTTTCAAAAATACTCAAAAAAATTTTTTTTTTCAAATCCCATTGTCGCTCATACTATTCGATAGCAAATTTTACACTGATCAACTCTTATCATTGCTCCTTTTTCCAAAAATCTCTAGTTTTCGAGAAAATTCTAAAAAACGGTATTCACAATGTTGCAGAATCAGTTTTTTGGAATTTTCTCAAAAACCAGTGATTTTTGTGAAACGTGGCAAGAGAAAAAGTTGATCAGCGTAAAATTTGCTATCGATTAGTATAAGGTCACATCAATTTTGAGAAAAAAAATTTTGTTGAAAATTTAAAAATTTCACTTTTTTCAAAAAACTCGGTTTTTTTCAAATTCCATCTTCATCTTCTTCATCATCCCTTATCACTTCCACCTACAAAATCCGCTTTCTTGCAAACCTCCTTATCACCAAAAAAAATGATAAAGGAAATCTGCCCTAAATCCAGTTCCAGTTCCACCGCATCATCATCATCACTGACCAGCTTTCACCCATCTCTCACTTCACGTTTCTTCACTTTTTTAATACGAAAAGCGAAAAGGGGAAATCGAAGGGGAATGAGGGGGTAGGAAGCATTGATTGATGATCTCAGTCGTTTTTTACGTCTTGTTTTCTTTTGGCTTCTTCTTCTTCTTCTCCGTCTTTTTTCATTTCTTTTTCTTCTTCCCTGCTGCCACCTAGTATTTACGTTATAGTCGTTCCGATCTTCTCGTCTACTCGTAAATATTAGTGGTGTGTGAGAGAAAGAGAAAAAGAAAAGAGAATATATATATTTTTTGAGGGATATTTATTCTGATGCATGTTTTTTGGTTTTTAGTTTTTTCATAATTTCTCAAAAATTTCAAAATTTTTTATAAGCTTCATTAAGTTTACTTTTGCCAAAATATGACAAAAAATTTTTGTTCAAATTAATTTGAAACATTTTTTTTTTGATTTTCCCCTGATTTCATTATCGTTATGAATATCTCAAAATCAAAATTCGCATTAAAAACTTCGAATTAGCGCGCACGATATCTCGCAGCGAAAACTACAGGAAGAATTGCATTTTTCAGTGATTTTAAATTTTCGAAATTTTTTGAGCAGTTTTTAAGTGTTTCGCACGAATTTTTGTTAGAAAACACGAAAAGTCTCCTAATAGATTCGAAAACAGTTGAAAATCACTAAATAACGCAAATCTTACTGTAGTTTTCGCTGCGAGATATCATGCGCGCCAATTTCGAAATTTTGAATGCAAAATAGCTACATTCTAGCCATATTTCCTGCGCTTTCAACGGAAATTAAAAACATTTCGTTTTTGGGATTAGCTTGGCGGATCACGAGTTTTCCATTAGTTCTGCTCATGCACCTCCTCTTCCGCTTCGAATGTTTCGCCATGGTAACGAAACGGAAAATGTGTTTCTTTTGGGGCTTCTTTCACTTCAAAATCTCTTTTTTCTAAAATTCAAATGACCCTGGGGGATTCTGAATTGAAAATTGAAAATTCTGATTACTTCAAGCCAATATCATTTCAAATTCAAGTTTTCTTTTCAAATCTGGAAGAAAACCAAAAGAAAAGAAGGGGGGAAAACACATAAAACATTCCGAAAACAATGTGCATGCAAAAACTAGAAAAACAATGTGTTTCGTGTTGTTTTTCACGTTTCCATTCGAACTTTTGGGATTCTGTGAATATGAGAGATTCTGAAGGTTTAGTGGATTAGTCACCTAGTGGGTCTCGCCACGAAAATGGTTTCGGGCTGAAATACTGCTTCTGCAGACACTTCTGGACAATTTTTTGACGTTTTTCCTGATAAAAATGGGTAAGAAATCACAAAATCAGTCCTTTCCCTTCAAATTCGCGCAATTTTCACTGATTTTTGGGAAAATGCTCCATCTCTTCATTTGAAATCGGCAAAAAATTCTGAAATTTGATGGGAGCTGACTAATTTTTGAAAAAAGCGTCAAAACTTGATCCAAAAGCAATATTTCAGCCGGGAACCATTTTCGTGGCGAGACCCATCAGAGGAGATTCCAAAACCTTAGCTTCAACTTCAGAGCCCCTATTCAGAATCAAACTTCACCCCTCCAGGCTCGCCTTTTGCATCAAAAACCCATCAATCACCTCCTCCTCTAATCTCCCCGAAAGGTCTTTCGAGTTCTTCTTCCCTTCCTCTCTATTATTCCTTTCCCCTCTTTTTCCCAGCTTCTTCTTCCTCTCCCCCTCCCCCCGTTATGCGTATCTCCGTACTCTCCGGACCAATTGCTTCATGTTTTTTTTGGGGCGCGCATGCTTCTCTTCGCATCTTTTCCTCTCTATTCCTCGCCTCCCTATCGGCAAAAACCTCTCTCTTCTCAACGAGTATATACCTCTTCAGCTATTCAGCTAGTTAGTCGACGGCTTCCGCATATCTTTCATGTTTTTTCATAGCCTTTTTTCTAAAAATTGGACACTTTTTTTTTGCAAAAATGTAAAAGAGAATTTCGACTCTAGAGACACGCGATCTGGGAATAGAATGCGAAACGGAATGTCGTAAAATTTTTTCGAAATCTTTGTTTTTGGGGTTTGCTTCACAACAAAACATGACACATAGACGAAAAAAATTTTTTCCCTCAAAATCACTCCATCCTTATACAAATCGATAGCAAATTTTACGCTGATCAACTTTTTCTCTTGCCACTTTTCCCCAAAACCTCTACTTTCCTCGGAAATTCGAAAAAACCGTACTTCACCGTCTATGTCTCTTGCCTCTCACCTTCGCAAACCCAGTAATTTGATCATAGACAGAGACAGTACTACTACTACATTCTTCATGCCATTTCCCCATTCTTTTTCTTTCTTTTCGTCTTCCCATTTCCCCCTTGCCATTGTTCGGGGTTCGGTCGCCATAAGAATAATGATGAGGAGGTTCAAGGTTGAAATTATGGCTTTCTAGGGGTTTTTTCGGGTTTGAGAAGAGGAAAACTATGAGAATTAACCAAAATTGAGTTTATTTCAAATTTCTGAATATAGAAAAAAATTTGGGAAAAAAATTTTTTTTTTTTTGAAAATTTTGAAATTTTTTTTTCTATTTCAATATTTTTGATTTGTATAAAAATCAATAGCAAATTTTACGCTGATCAACTTTGTCTCTTATCAATACTCCTGAAAATCGCTAGTTTTTCTGAAAATTTGAATTTCGCTTTCTGAAATTTTATGATCTCAAGAAAACTGAACTTTTTCTGATAATTGATAAGATTTTATTTGATAGGGTGATAATAAATTTTTTCTGCTTTGCTCATAAACTTTTTCCTTCTGTACCCCTCATCACGCGATCCCCAAAGAACAATGTCCACTCGTACAAAATGTGCTCACTTTCTCCTTATCACACTATCATTTTGCACGTGGAAACAAGAAACAAGTGCTTATCACTTATCACTGTTTGAAAATACGTATGTATTTAAATTGGTCAGTAATTGAACATTTTCAGCCAGTACCACAACAGCCGAGCTCCACTTCACATCATATGCCAGTTTATGCCAGAGCCATTTTTGGTGGGAAAAATTTTGCATTTTGAATTTTTAAAAATTTTTAAAAATTTTCAGAAGCTTCAAAATGATTTTAGAGTATGTAAAAATGATGAGAGATAGTTACTGATAACTAGAAAATTTTTAATTAAAAATCCAACTTTCCAGGCTCTTTTCCAACGCTCCAACAAGTCCGTGTCGACCATGGAGAAGCATTTTTCTCTGAGAACCCGGAAAACTTGAAACCGGTGCCAGAGCATACTGTACTTGCTCGGAAGGTCAAAATTGTGCCATTTGATGAGTTTGAATGTAAGTTTTAAAAAAATTCGGTGGAGCGCACTTTCATACTTTTTCCCTGAATTTCCAGTAGTCTCAAACAGTGTCGGAAGTCGTGTAGAATACGTCAACCCTGACCAATCCTCTGAAATAATGCGTCAAATGCGTGCTCTGCGAGAAGAAGAGCAACTCTGTGACGTGGAGCTCATCGTCGAAGGTACAGTAATCCGGGCTCATCGCTATATTTTGGCAGCTGCAAGCCCATATTTCCGGGCAATGTTCACGAATGGAATGGTGGAAATGAAGAAGTTGAGCATTGAGCTACAGGTACAGTAACCCTCGAATTCTCTGGACCAATTATTTTTTTTCAGGACGTCCCTCGAGAATCCATCAAAATCCTGATTGATTACATTTACACTGATAAGATTGCTATCACTATGACTAATGTTCATCAGTTGATTTTTACGGCTACAGTACTTCAGGTATGAGTTTTTCAA
>LR538955.1:1231515-1244668 GCA_900536315.3 Caenorhabditis becei | reverse complement strand
CAAAGGTGGCTAGAGGGTGTGGTGTTATCAATGTGCTCTTATCAGTGATAACAGAACGCGTGTTCTATAGTACTTTTTGTGATTGAGCACTTTCTAGTCAGAATGATGGTTTTGAACTTTTCGTGATTTTGGGTCTTGACACGAAAAATTGAAAATTTTGAAAATATCAAAAAAAAAATTCAAAATTTTTCGATTATTGAAACCATTTAATTAAAAAATTGGGTCTCACCACGAAAAAATGAAAAATTTAAAAAAAAAATTAAAAAAAAAACAACTTTTTGACGAAGTTTTTTAAAAAAATTTTTTCAACTTTTTAGGTCACTTTAGAGTCCCTGTTCTCTAATTTTTTGCTCATTTCCGTTTGAAAATTTCAAAAAAAAAATTTCCGATGAACGTTTCCGTGGTGAGACCCATCGGTCTTGACACGAAAAATTGAAAAGTTTCACAAATTAAAAAAAAAAAACATTGAACATTTTTTTTTAAATATCAATTTTTAATACTTTGAAATTAACGAAAATTTGGGTCTCACCACGAAATAATTGAAAATTCGAAAAAAAAATTTTTTTTGACAAAATTTTTTTTCTTTAATTTTTTCAACTGTTCAGCTCAAAATCAACCCCTAGAGCTCAAATTTTTGCTGATTTCCCCAAAAAACTCTTTTTCCAGATGGACGTGATTGTATGTGCCTGCCAGGAGTTCCTCTCCTCCATGATAACCTCTCAAAACTGCCTAGCCCTTCATCAATTCGCCGAAACCTACAATTGCACCAATTTGATATCCTCAACCGATGATTTCGCCGCTGATCAATTCGAATCGATCCGTTCCCGAGCCGACTTCAAAACCATCAGTTTCCCCCATCTCAAGCGACTCTTGAACCGATCTGACCTGAATGTTCTCGAAGAATCCGAAGTCTTCGAGGCTATAGTGACGTGGATCGATGGCGATTCAGAAGATCGGCTCCAACATCTCCCAGAACTCTTTGAAACTGTCCGGCTTAATCTTGTGGGATGGAATTATCTGTGTCAAGTGATAAAGACCAATCAATACGTGAAAGGAAGCAGGGAGTGCCGGGAGATGATAGCAACAACGCTGATCGATGCAATGGCTCCCTTACGAGGCTCCAGTTCCAACTTGGAGCCATCAACAGAAAACATTTCGCAATACTCGGCAGCTACAGTATCCCCGCTCTTCTCCACGTCAGCACCAATTTCTGAGGCCAAACTCCGGAAGTCCATCGCTGGCATCATATTCTGTGCCGGTGGCCGTGGGACCGCCGGTGGACCTTTCTCAAGTGTGGAAGCTTACGATTGGAGGACTAATCATTGGTTCCCGGTGGCTGATATGATGTCACAGAGGAGACATGTCGGAGTGGTTAGTGCAAATGGGAATCTGTATGCGATCGGGGGTCATGATGGAGTGGCTCATCTGGCGACAGCAGAGGTTTTCATGCCAGAGACTGGGAAGTGGAAAAGGATTGCGGCGATGATGACCGCGAGGAGGTAAGTAGCTTCACATGACGTCGCAGATTTGGAAAATTACGAAAAAATACTGAAAATATGAAGGAAAATGCGCTGAATTCCTTTATTACCGTTCCGCGGCGAGTCACCTGATGGGTCTCGCCACGAAAATAATTTCTGGTTGAATTACGGCTTCTTGACAAAGTTTTGCCACTTTTTCTGATGAAAATGGGTACACAGGCATGTCTTCAATCATTTCCAACCAAATTCCAGCAGTTTCCACCGATTTTTTGGTGAAAATGAGGTGTTTTTGGGAAAAAGTGTCCAAATACTCAAATTCGCATGGTTTTGCACTGGAAGTCGGTGAAATTTCCTGGAGTTCTGTTGGGAATGATCAAATTCACCTCATCCAACCCGTTTCCATCATAAAAAGTGTCAAAACCTGGCCGAGAAGCCGTACTTCAGTCAAAAATGATTTTCGTGGCGAGACCCACCAGGTGACTCGCCGCGGGACGCCAATAATACAAAAACGCGCTTTTTGTCGAAACTAATGCGTTTTTTGCCTAACAAACTATGGAATTGGAATAAGAAAGTCAAAATTAACCCGTTTTTGTATAAATCTGCCGAACTTTGGAATAGGGTATATATAGAGCATTCCTTCAAATTTCTGAATCTCAAACCTAAATCTTCCAGAGGAATCGCAGTTGCCTCCTTGGATTCCGCCATCTATGCTGTTGGAGGATTGGATGATACAACTTGCTACAAGACCGTGGAACGTTATGACATAGAATCCGACGACTGGAGTACTGTACAAGACATGCGAGTTCAAAGAGGCGGTGTCGGAGTTGCAGTCCTTGGAAAATACCTGTTCGCTATTGGAGGAAACGACGGAACTTCATCTCTAGACACTTGTGAACGATTCGATCCGCTTATCGATCGATGGAAAGATATCGCGAGGATGCAGAATAGAAGGGCTGGAAGTGGAGTTTGTGTGCTGGATGGTTATCTTTATGCGATTGGAGGATTCGATGATAATGCGCCGTTGGCGACTTGTGAGAGATATGATTTGGAGATGGATCGGTGGCAATCACTGGCTCATATGAGCAGTCCGAGGGGTGGAGTTGGGGTGGCGGCGATGGGTGGGAAGGTTTATGCGATTGGAGGACATGATGGAGCCAGGTGAGGGTTGGGAGAAAATTAACATTGGAGCGCGGTTGCATTAGGCGAAAAATTCCAAAAATAGCGTTTGCATTAGAGCGAAGTTGCAGACTTCAAGATAATTGGCGCGAAAATTGAAAATTTGATAAATCTTGTGTATTTTTGCTTTGTCGAATGAAAATTTTGAAAATTTAGGACAAAATTAACATTGGAGCGCAGTTGCAATAGACGTGAAACTCAAAAATTTGAGTTTGCGCACTTGAAATCTGATTGGCGCGAATTTCGAAAATTTGATAAATCTTGTGAATTTTGGCATTTTTTAATGAAAACAAATGAAAAATTGAAGATTAGAGTCTTCAATAGAGCGCATTTGAGCGATAATGGAAAAATTAAAATTTTCAAAAAAAATAAAAAAAAAAAAAAATTTTTTTTAATTTTTTTCTCGCGATTTTCAAAATTTTCGACTTTTTGGGTTAGATTGTTGCCAGAAATTTGGAATTTTGGAAAAAAAATTCAAAAAAAAAATTTTTTTTTCAGAATTTTCAAATTTCCCCCAATTCCAAATTTTTCGCATTTTTCCAAGTGCGCTCTACCGCAATATTCCAGATATCTCAACACTGTCGAGTGCTACGACCCAAAAACCAATTCCTGGTGCGAAGCCGCCGACATCAACGAGTGTCGCGCCGGAGCCGGTGTCGCGTGGGCCAATGTTCGAATGCAGCAGTTGGCACGGAGCCAAAAGTGCGATTCGGGATGTGCTCCGAATGCCGGGGCCAATTTTTGTATATAAGCCATGATGATTTGTATATTTTGAAAACATTTTGAAAAACCTCATTTTTCTCTCAAAATCCCCCCAGTTCTTTGATTCACTTGACCGGTTTTTCTCTTTTGAAATAAAAGTTCTTATACAGCTAAAAAATATAAAATTGGCAAGGTTATTTACACATGAATTTCCAACTAATAACATTGACATAAAACAATATCAGTTAAGTTATCACAACTTGAATCTGGTCACCGCTTCCGAAGTGATCATCTTGGCGATGGCTAGAGAACTGGTGGCCGCTGGCGATGGAGCATTTCGGACGTGCATGATCGAAGAGGCCAATGGACCGGTTCCGCTGTCGAATACAAAGTCGTCGACGAGATTTCCAGCACTGTCCATTGCTTGAGCACGGACTCCGGAGGGGCCTCTGAAAATGCGCTCTATTGAGAATGAATTCAAATTCCCGCCTACCTCGTCACATCGCTCAACTTCAACTCTGGAATGAACCTCTGCAATTGTTTGACTTGAGCCGCAATCCAAACGCCACGGTACAGCTCGCTCATGCCGAATTTGAAATGTTTACGGACCAGTTTTTGCATTCCGCTGGAAAAAAGGGCGGTTTTGGAGATTTTTAGAAAAAAACGAGAACAAAATTTTTCAAAAAAAAATTTTTTTTTTTTGAAAATTTAAATTTTTTTAAAAATTTCAAAAATCCAGTGTAAGACCCACCTGTACGACAATGAATCCAACAAATCGTTCGGCGAAATGCTAAAATACGAGTATCCCTCTCTTTTATACGCCAAAACCGCATTCGGGCCCAGCCAAATGTCTCCGTTCATTCTCGGCGTGAAATGAACGCCCAAAAATGGGAATCTCGGGTCGGGAACTGGATAAATGTTGGTTTTAACCAAATGTCGCTTTTCTGGCTTTAACAGAAGATATTCTCCACGGAAAGGTACAATTTTAGGATCCGAGAGCCCTCCGGACAAGGCGGCGACCCGATCGGACTGCAATCCAGCGCAAGTGATAAGGTTTTTGGTCTCGAATTCCGCGAATTCCGGGTTACTTGACACTCTGATAGGGAAGTCTGGGTCGTGATTATCTTGAATGTTCTTCAGCTGATAAGACGTGAAGATCTTTCCTCCTCGATTCTCAAAGTCTTCTCCGAACTTTTTGGTGACAAATCCCCAGTCGACAATTCCAGTGTGCGGGGACCAAAGCGCCTTGAGACCTTTGCAGTGCGGCTCGATTTCAGTGATTTTCGCCGAATCGATCATTTCGATATCACGGCAACCGTTGGATTTAGCACGACCGAATAGGGCCTGGAAGTTTACAAAAATTTGGAGTTTTTTATTAATTTTTTGGAACTTACATCCAATCTTGCAATCTCTTCCGGTTCCACCGCCACAATCAACTTTCCGGTCTTCTTATACGGAATCTTGTGCTCATCGAAGAACTCGTACGACAAATCCAGCCCTTCCACACATAATTTGGCCTTCAAACTCCCGGGAGTATAGTAAATGCCCGCATGGATCACACCACTGTTATGGCCACTTTGATGCACTGCCAGCTCTTTTTCCTTTTCGATTAGGGCGATTTTGAGGTTGGGACGTTCGATTAGGAGTTGACGGGCTGTTGCGCAGCCGACAATGCCGCCGCCGACGATGACAAGGTCGTATTTTGGGAGTTCCCTGGAAAATTTGATTGGTTTTTGAAGTTTTCGGGCAGATTTTCAAGAATTTTTAGAAAATATACAGTGCTGATTGCAGCAAATGCGCTCCACTGCTAACTAATGCTCAAAAGGCGCGAATTCAAAAAACGTTAGTTTTAGACGAATTTTTGAGATTTTTGCGTAGCGAAGTTGATTTTTTACAAAATTTGACTTACGTCGAACGTTTTGGAGGTCCTGAAAGAGTCCGTAGAGCTAGGGATGTCTGACGGGCAAGCATTTTTGGAGCTGAAAAAATTAAAATTCGTTTTTTTTTGGTTTAAAAGTTATTGAAAAGAATAAACGATGTAAAATACAAAAATAATACAAAACACTGTTTATTTATTTTTAAAAAAACTGGGTTCTCGGAAAAAAAAACCAAAAAACCCGCCTGAACTTGACAAACATGGGAATTCTTTGAAGTCACTTTTTGTTTTGCGTGCAGAACCCTATATTCTTTTCGCATTCTCTTATCGCTACCATCTCCCTTCTCTTTTTCTCCCAAACTGGTCAATGGTCGCGAAAAAATAAACAAAAACGAAGACAACGAGAGAATTTCCGAAACGAGTACGGTAGGTAAATGTACGCAATGCGCACTGCGTACAATGCATCGAATTCTGGTGCGACAGCCCGACAAGTGAAATTTCACGGATTCAGCCGGTTTTTCAAGAATTTTCGACAAAATTTCATGTTTTTCGTTGATTTTCCGAATTCTCCTTATCAAATACTATTGATTTTTCACAAATGTATATGTTTTCAGCCAGAAATGGGACTTTGCAAGTGTCCCAAACGAAAAGTCACCAATTTATTCTGCTACGAGCATCGCGTCAACGTCTGCGAGTTTTGTCTCGTTGATAATCATCCAAATGTGAGTTAGCAAGCTTTTGAGCCTTTGGTTATTGATTTTTCACCAGTGCGTCGTTCAAAGTTACCTCAGCTGGCTCACGGATCAGGATTACGACCCGAATTGTGCGCTGTGCAAGACATCGCTGTCGGATGGAGAGACTATTCGGTTGAATTGCTTGCGTAAGTGAAATAAAGTTTAAAAACAAGAAGAATAGCTGAAAAATATAGAAAAACTTACAAAAACTGCAAACATTGTGCAAAATTGATCAAAATTGGCCAAATTTGACCGGAAATGACAGATTTTCCACCAATTTTCTTCAAATTTCACTTTTCAACATGATTTTTTGCAGATCTCCTCCATTGGAGATGTTTCGACGACTGGGCCGCCTCTTTCCCCGCCACCACCGCTCCAGCCGGCTACCGCTGTCCCTGCTGCAGCCAAGAGGTCTTCCCGCCCATCAACGAGATCTCCCCACTCATCGAAAAGCTCCGCGAGCAGCTGAAACAGTCGAATTGGGCTAGAAATGCTCTCGGATTGCCGGTTTTGCCGGAATTGAACCGCCCGAGACCAGCAGTGCCAGTGGCGCCGAAGCCAGTGATTCAGAAGCCAGTTGAGCCGGCGGAGATGCAATTTGAAGCGGCGCCGACGCATAATAGGTGAGAAAACATGAATTATTTTAATTTTCCATCGATTTTTCCAGATCCGCCACCCCTGCAACCCACCTGGAAATGGGCGAAGACACGGCCGCCTTCTCCGTTTCCAACTCGGACGTCACCTTCTCCCGAAAGAAGAACTACGCTTCGGAGAGTTCCAGCGACACCCGCCCACTGCTCCGTGACGCCGATAACGAGGAGAACAAGTATAAAAGACGTCCGACGATGGATTGGATGCGTGGATTGTGGAGAGCCAAGCACGGAAACGGCGGAGTGCAGGAGAAGGCGTCGGCCAAGAGAATTGCCCTTTTCGTGATCTTTTTGGCGGTTTTAGCGCTTGTCACGGTGAGATTGATGGAAGAATTGGCGAAAATGCCAAAAAGTTTGATTTCTTTTTTCAGTTAATCACCGTCCTGAAGCGTTCCGGTTACAATGGGGACCACTCCTCCGATCCTATGTTTGATCCGATGGCCAATCCGAACATCCGTGTCGCCGTCGATGATTCTCGTCTCCCACACATCTAGAATCCCTGGATTCTAGATTCTGAAGCTCTAGAAGCTCCAGAAGCTTCTCCAACTCGTCTTCCCTGTTCATATCCTCCTCAACTCCTGTGTAATATTCTGCACATTTCTCTTCACTAAATTTTTCATATTTCCTGGTCTGGGAGCTGCATCTTCTGTATTTTCTTGTGTAAATCGCTTCGAATCACTAGATTTCTATTGTTTTCCTATTCCAACTTCGCCTGCTAATCTTTTAACACGGGACTCGTCATTTTCATGATTATTTATTTATTTACTTGGATTTTTCGCTTTTTTTCTTGGTTTTCGGTGGTTTTTCGCTTAACAAAACGGTATAATTATTGATTTTTCATGTTTTGACATTATTTTTCATTTTTATCAATTCATTTACGGTTGCGCATGGCCACCGATTAATATATTTGGATTTTTTACATTTTTTTCTCAAATTTTCAGATTTTCAGTCACAGGGTCACCATGCACCGTGTTGGTGGACAACTCGTCCGCGGAGTCACGAAGGCTCAGCAAAAACGAGCACTCTCGGCTCAGGCGGCGCCTAAAAAAGTGGGTTTCGAGTGAAAATCGAGAAAATTGGCGAAATTTGGACGATTTTGAGCCAAAATCTGGCAAAAATAGCTGAGAATAAAGCTAGAAGTCGGTTTTTTGCCGAAATTTAAAGTAATGGTTGAAAATTACCCAATTCCCGTAAAATCTGTGAAAATTGAGCCAGAAATCAGGAAGTTTGAGGAAATTCTTCTGAAAATCGTGGGAAATCGATCAAAACCTTGATTTTTGCCTGAAAATCAGTAAAAATTGGTCAGAAATTACGAAAAATCAATAAAAATGACCAAATCCAGCCAGTTCCAAGTGAATAGCGAAAAAAGATGCTCAACTGGCTGAAATTCCGTAAAAAAGACAGAAACTGCAAGATTCCAGCCAAAAATGACAGAAAGCCATGTGAAAATGAAAAAAGTTGCGGATTTCCAGCTGAAAATCCCGATGAACCTTGAATATTCCTATTTTTTGCAGGTCGAGGTGTTCATCGATGACAAAAAAGTGCTCGTCGACCCGGGAATGACCATCCTGCAAGCGTGTGCCCTCGTCGGCGTCGACATCCCCCGCTTCTGCTACCACGACCGTCTCTCGATTGCAGGCAACTGTCGAATGTGTCTGGTGGAGGTCGAGAAGAGCGTCAAGCCGGTCGCCTCGTGCGCCATGCCCGTCATGAACGGAATGAAGGTCAAGACGAACTCGGATTTTGTTCGCAAAGCCCGTGAAGGCGTCATGGAGTTCATGCTCAACAACCATCCCCTGGACTGCCCGATTTGCGATCAAGGAGGCGAGTGCGATCTTCAGGATCAGGCGGTGGCCTTCGGATCGGATCGAGGAAGACTTCAGTCCGCTTACGATGGAAAGAGAGCTCTGGAGGACAAGAACATCGGCCCTCTTGTCAAGACAGTCATGACCAGATGCATCCAATGCACCCGTTGCGTCCGATTCGCCAACGAAGTCGCCGCGTTCCCCGATTTCGGAACTACCGGTCGTGGACAGGACCTTCAGATCGGCACCTACGTCGAGAAGTTCTTCGCTTCGGAACTCTCTGGAAACATCATTGACATCTGCCCAGTGGGAGCTCTCACCAGCAAGCAATACGCCTTCACGGCCCGTCCATGGGAGACGAGAAAGACGGAAAGTGTGGATGTGATGGATGCGACTGGATCGAATATTGTGCTCTCGCACAGAACTGGAGAGCTCTTGAGAGTTATTCCGAAGATTAATGATGTGAGTTTTTTTTTGAAAAATAAAACTGAAAACCCCCACAGGCTGATTTCCTGAAATCTATACTTCTGAAGGCTGAAATTGAGCTCTAGACCATTTGAAACGTTGAAAATGCGCTCTACGGCACTTATGAGGCTTGATCTTTTAAATTTTGCAAATGCGCTCCACTGAACCCTCTATTCCTTGCAGGACATCAACGAAGAATGGATCGGAGATCAATCCCGATTCGCTGTCGACGGACTCAAAGTCCAGCGTCTCCTCACCCCAATGATCCGCGGCGCCGACGGACAACTCAAACCAGCCACCTGGGAAGAAGCCCTTTTCACTGTTGCCGCCAAGCTCCGTGACACCCCTGCCGAGCAGAAGGCTGCCGTCGTTGGAGGACTGAACGACGTCGAATCGCTGGTCGCACTGAAGGATCTGTTCAATCGGTTCAACAGCGAGAACGTGATGACCGAGGAGGAGTTCCCCGAGACTTCCGGAGGATCGGATCTCCGATCCAACTATGTCTTCAACGACGGAATCGCTGGAGTCGAACAAGCCGATGCGATCCTTCTCGTCGGAACCAACCCGCGCTTTGAAGCCCCTACTCTGAACGCCAGAATCCGCAAGTCCTTCTTGTATTCTGATGTTCAGATCGGTGTGATTGGAGCCGAGACGGAGCTCACCTACGAGTACGACTACCTCGGAGCATCTGCCAAGGCTATTGATGATGTGCTGGCTGGAAAGGGAGACTTTGCGAAGACTCTCGGCTCCGCGAGCACTCCATTGATCATTGTCGGAGCTCAGGCTCTCAAGGGAGAAGCTGGAGCAGTGCTCCTCGGCAAGCTCCAACAGCTCGCTGATAAGCTATCAGCTGGAAAGCAGGTCAAGGTGCTGAATGTCCTTCAGCGATGGGCCGGACAAACTGGAGCGCTGGACGTTGGATACAAAGCTGGAACCGCTTCCCTTCGCAAGACGCCCGTCAAGTTCCTGTACCTCCTCGGAGCCGATGAGGGCAAGGTCTCCAAGGCCAACTTGGACCCATCGGCATTCGTCGTCTACCAGGGACACCACGGAGATGCTGGAGCCGAGATGGCCGATGTTGTGCTGCCAGGAGCCGCGTACACCGAGAAGGACGGAACCTATGTGAATACCGAGGGAAGATCGCAGAGGTGAGGGTTTTCAAGAAGAAAATTGAAAGATTCTGTGAAAAAACCAGCAAATTTGGGTGATTTTGACCGGTTTTGGTTGAAATTGATTGATTTCTGATAGCTGATCATATCAGTGATAACAATAACAATCGATCACTGATTTCAGATCCTACCCGGCCATTTCGCCACCAGGAGAAGCCCGTGTTGACTGGAAAATCATCCGTGCCGTGTCGGAGGTCGCCGGAAAATCGCTGCCCTACAGTGACCTGAAGGAGATCAGACAGCGGCTCAATGAGGTGAGTGTTTGGTTGAGAAACGGGAGATTCGAAAGAAAAAGTGGGATTTTTGACTGAAAAATGAGCATTTTAAGCCGAAAATGGCGATTTTTGGGTTAAAATGACGATTTTCTGGCTGAATTTTGAATATTCAGAGCAAATGCGCTCTATGGACTAGAATAGCTCATTGGAGCTCATTTGTAATAGGAAAAGTTGCTTATCAGCTCTTATCAGCTCATATCAATCCCGAACGCCCTGCCCCAGATCGCTTGTTGAAAATGTGTGAACGCGTTCCACTGAACTCGTGAAAAAACATGAGGAGTTCAGTAGAGCGCACTTGTAACAAGACCAATCTCCTTATCAGTGACTTATCATCCCTTTCCAGATCGCCCCTCACCTTCTGCGATACCGTGACCTCGAGTCGTCGCCGTTCGTCAAGCAGGCTCTCCAACTGGCCCAAACCTCTGGATCCGTCGACGTCGACGTCTCGCCGGCCCTCCGCGAACTCTCCGACTACTACCAGACGAACGTGATTTCGCGCAACTCTCGCAGTATGGCCCAGGCTAAAAAGGCCGCCATCGAGAACAAAACGAACCCGTACGCCGAGGAGCCGATTCATGCACGACTTTAAATAGTTTCCTTTAATTCTCCCTAATTTTTGTTTCTCCTCCCAGTCGTTTGTGGATTTTCAGCTTTTCAGCCTTTTCCCCTCATCTATTATACCAAAAATTCGCTGAAAACCTTGAAATCTTTTGTAGTAGCTCAATCGTAGATCATCCCCTCCTCTTTTTGTTTGTTTTTGTGCAGATATGGTGCAGATATGTGTATTTTATGAGAGAAAATCATAAAAATAGAGAACTTGAAGAAATTTTGACCGAAAAATCCAAAAATCTGCAAAATAATCAACTTTATCAAATTTTTATCAATTTATTTTCAAAAAAAACCAATCAAAGATTTATCTCGGCGCCGGACAAGTGATCAATCCAGCATTAACACACGCCGGGTTCACCGCCTGACTTCCGGCCTTATCAACATTGCAAATGTACACTCCAGCATTCCAATCGCAACAGTTACGGTAGATAGCAGCCTGGCAATTGAAATCCTTCTGTTGGGCGGCACATGGATCCATTCCGTTCTGGATGTCAATGGCGGCTTGGGCATCGCATTGGTCCACGTCTGGCTGGTAACGGTCACGGCAGAATGCCATGCAGTAGAATTCGGTCATTGTTACTGGAAAATGAGAACGATTTAGAAGAGAGAATTTAAAAAAGCTGAAAATTGGGGAAATAAACCTAAATTTCAAAAAAATAAACCTAAAACATTTGAAAAAAAAAATTTTGTCGAAAAATTTCAAAAAAATTTTTTTTTTCAAATTTTCGAAAAGTTTTTGGTTTTTTTTTGATAAAATCAGTTCTTATCACTGATATGTAACCGAATGATTTGAAATTCAGCAAAAATTGTGAAAACTTGAAAATCCAAAAAAAAATTTTTTTTTCAATTTTCAAAAATTGTTCTATTTTATGATAAAACCAGTAATTATCACTGATAAATAGAAAATTCACTTTAATTTAAGTAATAACTGAAAAAAATCTGACAAAAATTTTTTTTGAAATTTTTGAAAAATTACTTATGTTAAAATTTTTTTTTTAATTTTGAAAAAAATTTTAGATATTTTGATAAAGTCAATAATTATCATTGGATAATCATAAAATAGTGCTGAATTTCAGAAGAAACTGAGAAAAATTTTGAAAAATTTCTGAAAAATTTTGGAAAAAAATTTCAAAAATTTTTTTTTTAATTTTGAAAAATTGTTCTATTTTATGATAAAGCTAATAATTATCACTGATGAATAGAAATTTTGACTAAATTTGAGTGAAAAATGAGAAAAAAACAAAAAAAAAATTTGGAAAAAATTGTTTTTTTTCGAAATTTCAAATTTCCTCATTTCCCCCATTCCCCCCAATTCTCCTCTCTAAACTCACAATTATATCCCACACCACACTGATAATTGGTCACAGCCAAGTCAATCCAATAATCAGTAGCTTCAGTGGCGTTGGCGGCGTTCATCTGGATGTAGGCGTTGGGTCCCATGCAGGAATATGGCTGGAGACAGTTGACAAGGGCGTTTCCGAGTCTGGAAATGAGAAAAAAAAAATTTTTTTTTCAAAAATTTCAAAAAAAAATTTTTTTTCAAATTTTTAAAAAATTTTTTGAATTTGTAAAAATTCAATTTTAGCTTTTTCTGTTTTCAAATTCATCAAAAAAAAATTCAAAAAATTCAAACTCCCGCCTAAACTCACTGGCAAACATAAGGCTGAATATGAAGACCGTCATCATCCAACAGCGCTCTTCTCGTATAATGGAAATCCCAATATTCCGGAATAGTATCAGTCATTGTGATATTGTAACCAGCCATATAGGTCACATAGCACTGTTTGATGGAGGCGTACACGTCGGAAGTGCAAGAATCGGTGAATTGAGCCGAGGAGGCGGCGATGAGCAGGGCCAAGGCCAGGAAACGGAGCATTTTTTGAGTTTTCCTGGTTTGAAGAGTTCAAGGCACACTTTATATACTTTTTTTTATGGGAAAGGGAGAAGGGAAAGTTTCTTATCAGTGGAGCACACATTTGGTGATGATAATTGACACATTTAGTGACGAGTTTGGTCGGGGACGATGATTGTTGGTCGGTTTTACGTCTGGAAATGGAAAGGGAGACTAAATTGTAGTCGGGAGGGGCTTTTGGGGGCTTTTGGGCTTTCAGGCCGGGATTATAGGCTTTCAGGCCGGGCTTCCAGGCTTCCAGGCTTCCAGGCTTCCAGGCTTCCAGGCTTCCAGGCTTCCAGGCTTCCAGGCTTCCAGGCTTC